>PVJL010007150.1:45545-82103 GCA_004026885.1 Lyroderma lyra | reverse complement strand
CCAGCCAAGAATAAATTATCCAGCAAAATTATCTTTCAGATATGAAGGTGGAATAAAGACCTTCTCAGACAAACAGAAGCTGAGGGAATTTGCCAGCACGAGGCCAGCACTCCAAGAAATACTGAAGGAGGCTCTTCAGCCTGAAACAAAACATCAGGAAAAATGGAACAAAGTTGGGGTAACAAGAAAGAAACAAAAATAAACAAACAAACAAACAAACAAAAACAAAGAAATAAATAAGTAATGGCCACAGGAAATCCTCTCATCTCGATCATCACTCTAAATGTTAATGGACTGAACTCACCAATAAAAAGACACAGAGTAGCAGACTGGATTGAAAAACAGAATGCATCCATATGCTGTCTCCAAGAAACACACCTCAGCCTTAAGGACAAACACAGACTCAGAGTGAAAGGATGGGATACAATACTCCAAGCAAATGGTAACCAGAGAATAGCAGGAGTGGCCATACTGATATCTGATGAAATAAACTTCAAGTTAAAAAAGATAGTAAAAGAAAAGGATGTACATTACATTATGATGAAAGGCACAATACAACAACAAGAAGACTTGACACTAATTAATATATATGCTCCCAACAGGGATGCACCAAAATATTCAAAGAAACTACTAACAGACTTGAAAGGAGAAAGGGATAAATACACAATCATAGTGGGAGACTTATACACCCCACTTAAAGCTATGGACAGATCATCCAAACAGAAAATAAATAAGGAAATAACAGGTTTAAATGACACATTACAACAATTAGACATAATTGACATTTACAGGACACTTCATCCAGCAAAAAGAGACTACACCTTATTTTCTAGTGCGCATGGAATATTCTCAAGGAGAGACCACATGCTGGGACCCAAAAGTAGCCTCAGCAAATTCAAGAAGATTGAAAATATACCAAGTGTATTCTGAGACAACAAAGCTTTGGAATTGGAGATCAACTGCAAAGGGAAAGCAGAAAAGAACACATACACATGGAGATTAAACATCAGCTTATTAAAAAGAACTGGATAAAAGAACAAATAAAAGATGAAATTAAAAAATATATAGAAACTAATGACAATGAAACTACAATGTATCAGAATTATTGGGACACAGCGAAAGCGGTAATAAGAGGGAAATTTATGTCATTACAGAACTATCTTAAGAAACAAGAAAAATCACAAGCAAACATCTTAACATCCGATCTCAAAGAACTAGAAAAAGAAGAGCAGACAAAACCCAAAGTCAGCAGAAGGAAAGAAATAATAAAAATTAAAGCAGAGCTAAACCAATTAGAGAACAGAAGTACAATAGAAAATATTAATATTACAAAGAGCTGGTTCTTTGAGAAAGTCAAGAAAATTGACAAACCCCTGGTGAGACTAATCAAAGGATGAAAAGAAAGAACACAAATATCCAAAATTAGAAATGAAAGGGGAGAAATTACCACTGATACCACAGAAATACAAAGGATTATAAGAAAATATTATGGAGGACTTTATGCCATGAAATTTAACAACCTAGAAGAAATAGACAATTTTCTAGAAACTTATAGCTTACCAACACTGAATGAAGAAGAACTGGATAATCTAAATAGACAAATCAATAGTAAAGACAATGAAATGACTATCCACAATCTCCCTAAAGGCAAAAGCCCTGGACCAGATGGTTTCATCAACGAGTTCTACCAAGCATTCAAAAAAGAATTAACGACTATCCTCCTCGGACTCTTCCAAAAAATTGAAGAGGAAGCAATACTTCCTAACGCATTCTATGAGGTCAACATTACTCTAATACCAAAGCCTGGCAAAGACAGCACAAAAAAAGAAAACTATAGACCAATATCTCTGATGAACACAGATGCAAAAATCCTGAACAAAATGTCAGCAAACAGAATACAGCAATGCACCAAAAAGATCATACATCATGATCAAGTGGGATTCATCTTGGGAGCACAAGGATGGTTCAACATATGAAAACCAAACAATGTGATACACCACATGAAGAAAATCAAAGATAAAATCCATATGGTCATTTCAATTGATGCAGGAAAAGCTTTTGATAAGGTACCACATCCATTTATGATCAAAACACTAAATAAAATAGGTATAGAAGGAAAGTATCTCAACATAATAAAGGCCATATATGAAAAACCTTCGGCAAACATCATGGTGAATGGGGAAAAGCTGAAACCTATTCCCCTAAAATCAGCAACAAGACAGGGATGCCCCATGTTATCACTGCTATTTAATATAGTATTAGAAGTTCTTGCCACAGCAATCAGGCAAGAGAAAGGAATCAAAGGTATTCAAATTGGGAAAGAAGAGGTCAAATTGTCACTATTTGCAGATGACATGATCCTTTATATAAAAAATTCCAAAGATTCCACCAGGAAACTATTAGAAACAATTAACGAATACAGTAAAGTCGCAGGACACAACATCAATGTACAAAAATCAACAGCATTCCTTTATACAAACAACGAATCCACAACAAAAGAAATGAGGGAGTCAATTCCTTTTGCTATCACAACAAAAAGAATGAAATACCTGGGAATTAACTTAACAAAGAACGTGACAGACTTATACACAGAAAACTATAAGACACTTTTGAAAGAAATTGAAACAGACTTTAAGAGGTGGAAAAATATGCCCTGTTCATGGATAGGAAGACTTAACATTGTTAAAATGGCCATTCTGCCCAAAGCAATCTACAGATTTAATGCAATACCCATTAAAATCCCACAATCATAAAATAGATAAAAGAATTATTAGATTTATTTGTAATCATAAAAGACCTCGAATTGCCAAAGCAATATTACATTAAAGGAATAAGACTGGTGGCATAACACTTCCTGACTTCTATATGTATTAATAGTCAAAACAGCTTGGTACTGGCAGAAGAACAGAAATATAGAGCAATGGAACAGAACTGAAAACTCAGAAATAAACCCACAAATTTATGGACAAATAATTTTCGATAAAGGAGCAAAAAACATACAATGGGGAAAAGACAGCCTCTTTAGTATGTGGTGTTGGGAAAACTGGAAAAACATATGCAAAACAATGAACCTGAGCTATGAACTCTCTCCATATACAAAAATTAACTCAAAATGGATTAAAGACCTTCATATCAGACCTTCAACAATAAATTGTATAGACAAAAACATTGGTACTAAACTTATAGACCTAGGACTCAAGGAAGACTTCATGAACCTGTCCTCAAAGGCAAGGGAAGTAAAAGCAAATATAAATGAATGGGACTCTATCAAACTAAAAAGCTTTTGCACAGCAAAAGAAACCATCAACAACGCAAAGAGATAGCCAACAGAATGGAGAAAATATTTGCAAATAACGCATCAGATCAGGTTCGAATATCAAAAATATATAAAGAACTAATTAGACTTAACAACAAAAAATAACAAACAACCCAATTAAAAAGTGGGCTGAAGAACTAAACAGACACTTCTCCCACAAAGAAATACAAATGGCCAGCAGACATATGAAAAAATGCTCATCCTCATTAACTATCAGGAAAACGCAAATCCAAACCACAATGAGATACCACCTCACACCTCTTAGAATGGCTATTATAAACATGACAAGGATAACAAGTGCTGGAGAAGATGTAGAGAAAAAGGAATTCTTGCACACTACTGATGGGAATGGAAACTGGTACAACCACTGTGGGAGACAGTGTGGAACTTCCTCAGAAATTTGGGAATGGAGTTACCATTTGACCCAGCAACCCCCCTTCTGGGTATCTACCCAAAAAAACCTGAAAACCTTTGTCCGCAAAGACTTATGTACTCCAATGTTCATCGCAGCACTGTTCACAGTGGCCAAAACATGGAAACAACCAAAGTGCCCTGCGACAGATGGCTGGATGAAGAAGCTGTGGTACATATACACAATGGGATATTATTCAGATATAAGAAAAGATGAAATATTGCCATTTGCAACAAAATGGATGGACCTGGAGATCATCATGCTTAGTGAAATAAGGCAGACAGAAAAAACAAAGAACTGTATAACTTCACTCATATGCGGAATATAAAACTGAAAGCAAAGAAAAAAGAAATGAACAAACAAATAACCCATGGACACAATCAATAGTTTAATGTTCATTTCGGGACAAGTGGGTCCGGAAGGGGAGAAAGTGGAGAGGGTGGGAGAGGGGAGGAAGCTAAATATAAGGTGATGGAAAGAGAAGCCACATTAGGTGATGATCTTATTATACAACAAGTTGACAATGCACTGTAGAATTGTATGCCTGAAACCTATGTAATCCTTGCTAACTGATGTCACCCCAATAAGCCTAACAAAAAAAAAAAGTCATAGGGTAGCTGAATGGGTAAGAAAGCAAGAGTCAGGCATAAGTTATCAACAAGAGACTCGCTTCAGAAATACTCACATAGACTGAAAATAAAGGGATGGAAAAAGATATTTCACACAAACATAAATGAGAAAAAAGCTGGGGTAGTAATGCTTATATTAGACAAAAAGATTTTGAAACAAAGACTATAACAAGAGACAAAGAAGAACATTACATAGTTATAAAGGAATGAATCCAACAAGAAGACATCATTCTAATAAATATTTATGCACCCAACATAAGAGCACCTAAATGCATAAACCAAATATTGACTGACATAAAGTTAGACATCAATAGTAACACTATTATAGAAGGTCCTTTAACACCGCACTGACAATAGACAGATTTTCCAGACAGAAAATCAACACAGATATAGTGGCCTTAAATGATACACTATACCAGTTGGATATAATTGATATTTTTAGAGCATTAAGTCCCAAAGCAATAGAATATACATTCTTTTCAAATGCACATGGAGTATTTTAAAAAATATACCAATGTTAGGCCACAAAACAAGCCTCAACAAAGTTAAGAAAATTGAAATAATATCAAGCACTGTCTCAGACTACAACAGTATGAAACTAGAAAAAAATTTAAGAACACACAAATACATGGAGGCTAAACAATATGCTATTAAACAATAAATGGGTCAACAATGAGATTAAGAAAGCCATCAAGTGGTACAACAAAATGGCGATATGAGAGGGACCTCTGAGAAACTCCTCTGGAGATTACAAGCAGTAAAACACCTATACCTTAACCAAGGACCCACTACACAATGCACAGTCACAGCTAAGAAACCCACTCATTGCATTAAGCTACCTGCAGGTGGGCAAAGGCTAAACAAAGGAAATACAAAAGAGGACGTGCAAAGACATGGCTGTGTGTGGGTCCTCGCTTAGAACTTTACCGCTGAGGGAGAGAGAAGAAAAAAATTGGTGGGAGAATGCTCCAGAACTCACTCGGGCCAAGTGGGACAGAGGAGGGGTGCCCAGAGGCGGGGGTGTGAGATACCACAACCACCTCACTTTGGCCCACAGGAGGTGCAGACTGGTTAACAAAATGCAGCAGCTGGACTTCACTCTGGTTCCCACAGGAAGGGGAGCAACTGGTTGGTGAGTAACCACAGAGCAAATGCTTGGGTTGGAAAAGACAAAGAGAGAGGGGGCTGCCCAATTATTTCTCAGCCCACAACAAGCATGCTCAGAAACACCAGCATGCAGGACTGATCCCAAGGCTCAGGGCAGAATCCGTGTACAGGGCAAATCAAGAACGGAAAGGCGCAATTATGCCCAAACATTTTGCACAACCCCCAGAGCCAAAGGCAGACCACAAAGTCATGAATGTCTCTCACTCACCGACCTCTGCCTGCCCATTATCAGCAGTGAAAACCAAAGAAACTGCAGCAGCAGGGGTACAGAGAGGTTGTCAAAATGAGAAACCAGATAAAGGGAGCTCAAAATAAAGAGATAGGGACAGATGACTCATCAGAAACAGAGCTCAAAGCAATCATTATAAAAATGCTTAAGGAACTGTATGATAATTTTAACAGAGACGTAGCAAACATTAAAGAAGACTTACAAACCATTATAAATGGCAGAGGGCTAAACAAACGACCAGAGAGAGATAATGACTACATTAACTGAAATGAAGAACACAATAAAAATCACCAACCTAGATAAAATAGAAGTACAAAGCAGTGATTTGTAGGAAAAACCAGCAGAAAACACTCAACGAGAAATGATAGAAACCAGGATCCAAAAAATGAGTATGGATTGAGATTCCTCTGGAACTATATCAAACATAAAAATATACAAATCATAGGTGTAACAGAAGGAACAGAGAAAAAACAAGTGATCAAGAAATTATTTGAAGAAATAATGACTGAAATTTTTCTAATCTATCGAAAGAAATAGACATACAAGCTCAGGAAGCACAGTGAGGCTCAAAAAAGATGATTCCAAACAGGAACACACTGAGACACATAATTAAAATAGCAAAAGTTAAAGAAAGAGAGAAAATTTTTTAAAAAGCAAGAGAAATACAAGTAGTAACATGTAAAGAGAAACCCATTCAACTCTCAGCTGATTTCCCACCTGAAACTTTACATGCCAGAATAATTAGCAGAAAAATATTCAACATAATGAAATACAGTGATCTACAATCCAGAATAATGTATCCAGAGGGGCTAGCATTCAAAATTGAAGGACAGATAAAAAGCTTCTCAGGTAATAAAAAGCTAAAGGAACTCATCACCACCAAACTAGTACTATAAAGAATGTCAGAAGGACTTTTTAAGAAGGGAAGGGGATGCAAGAGTGGGTAAAATAAGGGAAAGGAATGGAGAAATTTAGTTTGATGGTTACCATCAATTTGAAAGCAACAAAGAAACAAAACTCATGGTAACAGTCAGTAATTTAGCAGTACTAATCAATTTCACCCAAATACATTTTTAAAAATAAATAAATAAATAAATAAAATAATGCTATGGAATAAAATGGCATGAAATTAAATAGAATAGAGTGTTATAAAATGGAATGCTATGGAATTGATGGAATACTTTAGAATTTAATAGAATGTTATAAAATGAATTAGAATGTAATGGTATGGAATGAAATATTATGAAATGAAATGGAATGTTATAGAATAGTTTGAAATGCAATGGAATGAAATTAAATGTTACAAAGTGGAATGTTACTAAATTAAATGTTATGGAATTAAATCAAATAAAGTAGAATGATAAAGAATAGAATGAAATGTTATAAAATATAATTTCATGGAATGGATTAAATTATTTTAAAATTAAATATTATGGGATGAAATGGATTGATATGGAATGAATTTAAATATTATGGAATGTTAAGGAATGGAATTGAATGGAATGCAGTGGAATGCAATGGTAATAAATGTTATGGAATGATATAAAATGGAAATTTATGAAAGGGAATGTTATGCAATACAATGTTATGGAATAAAATGTTATAAAATGGAATGTTATGGAATGGAATACTTAAAAGGGAAAGGAATGAAATAGAATGGAATGAAAAGAAATGGAATAGAATAAAATAAGAAAAATTGAATGAAATGGAATGCAATAAAATGAGATGAAATGTTACAGACTGTTATAAAATGTTATTGATTAAGATAAAATGGAATGTTATGAAAAAAAAGAGACAAATTAAAAGGTACCTTGAAACAAACAAGAATGAAAACACAACTACTCAAATCGAAGGGACACAGCAAAAGCAGTCCTGATAGGGAAATTCATAACAATACAGGCCAACCTAAAGATACAAGAAAAATCTCAAATGAACAATTTAACTTCATACCTAAGAAAACTGCATAAAGAACAGCAAAAAGAAAAAAGAAAAACAAACAACAAAAAAAATTGAGTACAAAGAAGGAAATAATAGAAATCAGAGCAGAAATAAATGAAATTGAGAATAAGAAGACAATACAAAAAAATCAAAAGGTTTAACAAAATAGACAAACTTTTAACCAGATTTCTCAAAAAAAAGAAGAAGAGTGAGAAGACCCTAATAAATCAGAAATGAAAGAAGTGAAATGGCAACAGACACCACAGAAATAGAATAAATTATAAGAAAATTCTATGAGCAACTATGCACCAACAAATTAGAAAATCTGGAAATATACAGGCTTCCAAGGTTAAATCAAGAAGAAACAGAAAATCTAAACAGATCAATTACTAACAACAAAATCAAATCAGCAATTAACAAACTGCCAGCAAACAAAAGTACTGGACCAGATGGCTACACATATGAATTTTACCAAACATTAAAAAAAGAATTAACACCTGTTCTTCTCAAACTATTGCAAAAATTCAAGAAGAGACCAGGCTCCCAAACTCATTATATGAGGCCACCATTACCCTGATTCCAAAATGAAGTAAAGACATTACAGAAAAAGAAAACTACAGGCCAATATCTCTAAGGAATATAGATGCAAAATTTTCAACAGAATATTAGTAAATCAAATTCAGCAATAAGTTAAAAAATCATACACCACTATCAAGTGCAAATTATTCCTGGGATGCAATTTTGGTTCAATATACACAAATCACTTAATATGATACACCATATAAACAAAATAAAAAGTAAAAATCATATGGTCATTTAAATAGATGCAGAATAAGAATTCAACAAAATCCAGCAGCCATTTATGATAAAAATTCCCAGCAAAGTGGAAATAGAAGGAATATATCTCAATTTAATAAATGCTATATATGATAAGCCCACAGCTAACATTATACTCAATAGGGAAAAGCTAAAAGCATTCCCCTTAAGATCAGAAACAAGACAAGCATGACTACTGTCACCAATCTTGTTCAACATAGTTCTGAAGTTCTTCCTAGTCACAGCAATAAGATAAGAAAAATGAATAAAAAACATCCAAATAGGGAAATAAATAAAATTATTATTATTTGTAGATGATGTGATACCATATATAGAGAACCAAAAAAATTTGACCACAAAATTATTGGAACTGATAAATGAATTTAGTAAAGTACCAGGATACAAAATTAATATCCAGAATTGGGTTCATTCTTATACACAAATAACAAACTAGCATAAGGAGAAATTAAGAAAACCATCTCATTTACAATTGCATCAAAAACTATTTAGCAAAAATTAAACCATGGAAGTAAAAGACCTGTACTTAGAGAACTATAAGACATGGAAGAAAGAAATCAAAGAAGACACAAATAAATGGAAACACATACCATGCTCATGGATAGAAAGAATTATAGTTGTTCAAATAGCCATATTACTAAAAGCAATGTATAGATTCAATGCTATTTCCATCAAAATACCAATGGCATTCTTCACAGACATAGAAGCAATAATTCTAAAATTTATATGGAACCATAAAAGACCTAGAATAGCCAAAGCAACCCTGAGAAAGAAGAACAAACCTGGAGAAATCATGCTTCTAGATATCAAATTATACTACAAGTACATAGCTATCAAAATAGCATGGTATTGGCAAAAAATATAGATTTATACATCAATGAAAAAGAATAAAGAGCCCAGAAATAAATTTATGTCTATATTGCCAATTAAACTACTATAAAGGAAGCAAGAATTTACATTGGTGTAAAGACAGTTTATTCAACAAATTGCATTAGGAAAACTAAACAAATACATGCAAAAAAATGAAATTGGACCTCCTTCTTACACCATATACAAAAATAAACTCAAAATTGATTAAGGACGTAAGTATAAGAGATGAAACTGTAAAATTCCTAGAAGAAAATATAGGATATAGCCTCTCAGACATTATCCTTAGTGATACCTTCAATGATTAATCTTCTTGGTCAATGGAAACAAAGGAAAAAATAAACAAATGAGACTACATCGGATTAAAAAGTATTTTTTGACAGCAAAAGAAACCATCAACAATACAAAAAGACATCTTACAGAATGAGAGAAGATATTTGTCAATGAGGCATTCAATAAAGGGATAATATCCCAAATATATAAGAAACCCACACAACTCAATACATAAAAGGCAAACAACACATTTTAAAAATAAGCAGAAAACCTGAACAGATATTTCTCCAAAGAAGACATACAGATGGCCAATAGACATATGAAAAAATGCTCAACATCACTAATTATCAAATAAATGCAAATCAATACCACAATGAAATATCACTTCACTCCTGTCAGAATGGTTTTCCTCAATAAATCGATGAATAGGAAGTATTGACAAGGTTGTGGAGAAAAGGGAACACTTATACATTGTTGGTGAGACTGCAAATTTGTCCAGCTGCTATGGAAAATAGTGTGGCAGTTCCTCAAAAAATTACAAATGGAACTACCTTATGATTCAGCAATTCCACACCTGTGTACTTATCCAAGAAAATCCAAAATACTAATTTGAAAAAATATATGCACCCCTATGTTTATTTCTGTGTTATTCAAAATATCCAAGATATGGAAACAAGCTAATGTCCATCAATAAGTGATTGGATAAAGAAGCTGTGGTGCATTTATGCAATGGAATATTATTCAGCCATACAGAAGAAGAAAATTTTACCTTTTGCCACAACATGGATGGAACTACGCAAAATAAGTCAAATTGAAGAAAACAAATACCATATGATCTCACTTATATGTGGAATCTAAAGAACAGAATAAAAAATAAATCAAAATAGAAAATGAAAACCTCATGGACACAGACAATAGTTTAGTAATTACCATAGGAAATGGTGGGGAGGAAAGGTGGGAAAGGAAGGAGGGAGATTCAAGGGTATGATGATGGAAGGAGAGCTGACTCTGGGTGGTGAGAGCACAATGTCACACATATACAATTAAGAACAGAAGACCTGAAACCTATGTAATTTTACTAACCAATGTCACTCCAATAAATTCAATAATAAATAGATTACAAAATCAAAAAAGAATAAAAGAATAAAAGAAAAGATGAAATACTGCCATTTGTGACAACATAGATGGATCCTAAATATCATGCTAAGCAAAATAAGTCCAAAAGTAAACAATACAAACCTTTTGGTTTCACTCACATGCGGGATATAAAACAGAAAACAAACAAATAAAACAGATTTTGAAAAAAACTCATATACACAGACAAGAGTATAGTGGTTACCAGAGCATAGAGCTGGTGAAGGGAGGATGAAGAAGGCAAGGGGGTCAAATATATGGTGACAGAAAAATACTTGACTTTGGCTAGTGAGCACACAACGCAGTATACTAATGATGTATTATAGAATTGTACACTTGAAACTTAATTGTTATTCACCAATGTCATCCCCATAAATTTAATTAAAAAATAAAACAGCTGTTTTTAAACACTGGGATTTTTGTTCAGGGCATATATTAATGTAAAATAGTGGAAATGAGGTAATAAGTTAGGAAAAAATTACTACAAGTACAAATCACAGATTTAATTTTACAATATTTGTAACAGTTAAATATTAATAATGATGATCAATATTTAAACATTAAATTTAAAAACTACTTTAAAAGAATCACAATTAAAGACAGCACACTTACTTTTACTCAGTCAATAACTAAACTGATCAAACAGGCTGGCTATGGATGTATTTATTTATAGTTTGGGGAAGTTCTAGAAACATTGCAAATACATTGTCCTGAAATCATATCTAACGATTGGTTGAAGAGTGGTTTGGGTAAAGGGATCATACCCACGCCCTCAACAATCATCATTCGCTAATGTGATTTAATTTTAAAGTGTCTCCATTAACTGTGATTCATACTTAACATTTATTGTTTCATATATAATATTTTGAAAGTTTTACTTGTTTTTTTAACAATTACTGATTACTTTTCATATTACCCTGAACAGTCCAGCATGTACCTCTGGCAGTATGTGTACCACCATTTTGGAACCAATAAATTAGAGCATACTTTGAGAAGCAGTGGTCTCTTAACACTATGCTCCTAATTCTCTGTTAAACTCTTCCTTGGTCTTTACAAGCTTTACTTTTTCATCTACTCTATGAAAAATAAGCATTCCCCAAAAATATACCATATTTGCAGTATATAATGCACACCAACGTTTTTGACCCAAACTTTAAGAGAAAATTGTATTTTGTTTTCATGATTTAATTCAAATTTTTATTTCTTTATATTTAGGTACTTATTGTTTGTATTAAAAATTTTTAGCATTTATTTTTGACATATTATAGTACAAGAGATTTTATGTAGGAAGTAATTACAAAAGACAAGGACAGATAGTTGGTACAAATAATTTTATGTATAAATTTTTTACTGTTAAATTTATTGGGGTGACATTGATCAGCAAATATTACATGGGTTCCAGGTGTACCATTCAACAACATATCATATATATGTTGTGTTATTTGTTCATCACCCCAAGTTAGTTCGTTTTCCATCACTTTTTGAGACTCTGTCCCTTTTCTCATGCTACCATCCCCCATTACCCTCAGTTAACCACTAATCACTAAACTTTTGTCTGTGTCCATAGTTTTTGTTTCTTTGTTGCTTTCAGCTTTGTGTTCCACAAATGAGTGAATTCATATGGTGCTTGGTTTTATCTGTCTGGCTTATTTCACTTTGCATGATGGTCTGAAGGTTCATTCATGTTGTCATAAATGGCCCTATTTACCCCTTTTTATGGCTGAGTAATATTCCATTGTGTATACATACCACAGCTTCTTTAGCCAGTCATCTATCAAAGAACACTTTGGCTGTTTCCATGACTTGGCCACTGTGAATAGTGCTGCGATGAACATGGAGATGTATGTTTCTTTGTGGACTAAGGTTTTCACATTTTAGGGGTAGTTACCCAGAAGTGGGATTGCCAAGTCATATGGTGACTCTATTCTTAATTTTTTGAGGAACCTCCATACTGTCCTCCATAGTGGTTATATCAATTTTTATTTCCACAAGCAGTGTGTGAGGGTTCCTTTTTCTCCACACCCTCTCCAACACTTGTTATTCCTCGTCTCGTTGACTATAGCCATTCAAACAGGTGTGAGGTGGCATCTTTTTGTGGTTTTGATTTACATTCCCCTAAAAGCTAATGAAAGTTGAGCAATTTTTCATATATCTGATGACCATTTGTATGTCTTTCTGGGAGCAGTGTCTGTTCAGGTCTTCTGGAACATTCTCAAAGATAAATCATGTGCTGGAGGAAAAAACAAGCCTCAACAAATTCAAGTTTAAAATAATACCAGGTGTATTCTCATACCACAAATCTTTGAAATTGGAGATCAACAGCAAAAAGAAAGCAGAAAAAAGCACATATGCATGGAGATTAAACAATATACTATTAAAAAATGACTGCATCAAAGAAAAAATAAAACAAGAGATTAAATAATGCAAATAAACTAATGACAATAAAAACACAATGTGTCAAAATTATTGGGATGCAGCAAAAGCAGTAATAAAGGGAAAATTTATGTCATTACATGCCTATCTCACAAAAGGAAAAAAAATCACATATAAACAACCTAAAATCTCATCTTTAAGAACTAGAAAAAGAAGAAGAAGCTCAATGTCAGCAGAAGGAAGGAAATAATAAAATGAGAGCAGAACTAAATGAAATAAAGAACAGAAAAACAATGGAAATAATTAGTGCAGCAGAGAGCAGGTTCTTCAAAAAAATCAATAAAATGGGCAAACCTCTGGCTAGGCTCACCAAGAGTCAGAGAGAAGAGAGAACAACTAACCAAAATTAGAAAGAAAAGCAGAGATATTATGATTGATACCATAAAAAATACAAATGATCAACCAAAATATTAAGAAGTACTAAAGTTTTCCTTTTTATACAACACGCCAGGTAATTCTGATGCCTGTTTTCCAAAGACCAAATGTTCATAAAAATTGCATGAAAACATTTTAAACAGGGAAATGGCATGACTGTATTTGTATTTTGGAAAAAAAAAACAACACCCCTATAGCAGTGTAGATAGTTCAGTAAAAAATGTGGGCTTTTTCAGTTTTGCCTGTATATGTCCCCTCTTTTTTATTTCTTAATTCATTTTTATTGTTAGACTTATTGGGATGACATCTGTTAGCCAGGATTACATAGGTTTCAGGCATACAATTCTACAGTGCATTGTCAACTTGATGTATAATAAGTTTATCTGCCCCTTTATTTCCTTCCCATTTGTAAATGAATGAGCTCTCAGAGGCTTTGCCTGCAACCTCTCTTCTCTGTGGATTAGGTAGTTCCAAAATACCATTGTCTATTTGCAATGCTCTAGCTCTTCATTTATGGATATCTCACCATTTCCTCAAGTGCAGGATGTTCTCTAATTAATTCAAGAAACTTTTCATTCTCCTGTGTTCTCTTTGATGGCACTGCCCTACCGCTTACCTGAAATCATCTTTCAGTCCTACATCTCTCTTTTCCTTCACATTCAAATCTTCTCAATTCTGCCTTCTCAAAATCTCTAATATTGATTCTTTTATCTCTATTTGAAATTTAGCTGTTAGTTTATTCCTATGTTTCAAAAACCTTCTATGCCTATTGATTTTCTTCATTTACTATACTTCTTAGGCTGGATTTCAAAATATCCCTTTATTTAACCTAAATCCATTTTTTAACCACATGTCTTACTACTCTGCTTAGTGGCCCTTTGATGACAGCCCAATGGAATTAGTCATCCTTCACCCACACAAACTTTACCACAACCCTAGGACATGCTTTTGCTTATACATGTTTCCTGGATTATTCTTCCCTTTTTTCAATTCATCCTTTTACAGTCAACTCAATGAACAATCCAACAAATGCTTTTCCACCTAGAGTACTCACTGCCTACTCTCTGATACTTAACACTTTCAACCGTAAATTGTCAATTATTTACATAAAAAGCTAATATTCCAAGAAGAACTTGGGTTCTCTAATGACAATACTTCTGTATGATTTTCCTTTTTTTATTGTGGTAAAATACACATACATAAAATTTACCATTTTACTCATTTTTAAGTGTACAGTGCAGTGGCATTTGGTACATTCACAGGCTTATGCAATCATCTTTACTATCCATGTCCAGAACTTTGTCATCATCCCAAAATGAAACTCTGTACCCATTAAATAGTAATTCCCCACTTCTCAACCCCCTAGTCCTTTGTAACAACCATTCTACTCTATATGAATTTGACTATTTTAAGTACTCATATAAGTGGAATCATACAATAATTGTCTTTTTGTTTTTGGTTTATTTCACTTAGCATAATATCTATAAGGTTTATCTATGTTGGAGCATATATCAGAACTTTCTTTATATTTAAGGCTGAATAATATTCCATTGTATACATATACCACATTTTATTTATCCATTCATCTGTCAATGGGCTATGTCTGAATTTTTAACTCCTATGCCCTCAATACTTATAGCAATACCTGTGCCAAATAGACACTTAATATGTGTAAACTGAATGACAAATCTTTGATAAGTTTCTTCTTTTCTCTGGACTTTATTTTATCTATGAAATGCAGACTGTGTTCAGTCTCTGACATTTTGTGACAAGATGTTTCAACTGTCCCATATTTATTTACATTAAAAGATTTATATTCCGACTCTATTGGTTAGAATATCTTAGCTGCAGGCAACAGTAACAAATTCTGGCTAATTTAAATAGAAAATAAATTTATTTTAGTTATATAATATAACTCATAGTATCAAGGGAGAATCAGCTTTCTAAAAAAAATAATAAGAAACTTCAGATGTAGGAATCAGGAATTACTCAATAGCCTTCTCAAGGTGAGCACACTAAAATAACTAAATTTCTGCCATTTTTCTACCCTTAAGTGCTTCTTCTCAAGATTAATATTCTTGGGAAAATCCAATTGGCTTAGCTTTGGTTATGTGACCACTCCTTGTGCGAAGGTACACCAGGACAGCAGATTGTGCGAAAGAGATACTTCTCCCTAAGAAAAATTAAGAGGCTAGATAGTCAAAACCCAACAACTATTTATTAAAGAGGCTGAAAAGCTACTCTAGGAAAATAATATAATCTGTGTCCACCTTCTGAGTAATCTTGTAGATTGCAATGGCCCTAAACAAGGCCATATTGCAGAGAGAAATAAAACAGATATTTAGAATGAAATAATAATATATATATAAAGTTGGGCAGATCCCCCTGAAGAATCTGCTGTTAGAGAAGCAGGATGGTTAAGTAAACAACCCTGACAGAATAGGTGTGCCCCAAGGGAGTGGTACTTTGTGATGGGAAGCTTCTGTAACTGAAGTTAACAATGGAGAGAGTGATCTCACTTTGCAAAAGTAGTGATGTGGAATATTGCCATTTGTGACAAATAGAAGGAGAACTGATTCTGGGTAGTGAACACAAAATGCATCACATAGATGATGTATTATAGAAGTGTATACTTGAAACCTATATAATTTTACTAAACAATGTCACCCCAATGCTTTTAATAATAAAATAAAAAGGGAAGAAAAGTAGTGATATGGATCTTCAGTATTAGGGTGTCACATTGTATTTCAGTATCACCAGCATCAAGCGTAGTAAGTTTCGAGTCCCACCAATGTTTAGGGAAAGATAGTGGTTATGATGATAAAAACAGTTCCAGTCTCAGAGAAGACCATGTTGGACGTCCTTGGGGCATGCAGCTATGGATTCTAAGCTCTGCTAACTGATGTGGTCACTGATATCCAGCAGTAATTTGTCATCAACTATCAACAGTCATGGGAATTCTCACAAGAATTTGAGGTATTTGTCAAAGGCTATATTGGTTATATAGTCAAATAGGTTGTATCTGGCAGAGCTGTCAAGGTTTCAATACTAATAATACAATCTCAGTACAATGTGGTTAGAAGAATCTGAGGGAAATAGTCTATATTTTGATGAATATTTGAATCTATGAAAACATTTCTCAAAGGGATTTGGGTTTTGTAAACAGAGTCTGTTAGCACAGTAAAAATGTTGAAAAAAGTGAGAAAAAGATAATGTCATTAGTTTCATTCACCTTTCTCATAGGATGATGGAACAAAAAATAGCTAATATGAGGGGTTCACATCTTTCCTCACTTAGCTTGAGAAGGAGTATGACAATTTTTCTCATAACTGTATGTCATGGATCTCAGATTATTTTTCTGCATTTTTCTGTTTGACTTATTGCTTATCTCCCTCTGCTAGATGTATGCTCCCAAAGGAGAGATATTTTTGCCATTTTTGTTCACTGATGTATCTCTAAGACCCAATACAGTGTGTTGCACATGGTAAGCAATCAATAAAAAAGTGTTCAATGAGAAAATAAATGAATATAGTGCATTCTATGATAATTTGAACAACACTCAAACAAAAATAATTCAAATATTTGATGGGTGGCCAAAGTATGTCTTTCAAATCAAAGTGGTGAGTTTCGGGGGGCAGAAATACAGTGAATTCTACAGACACCATTTTGCTTTTTGTTGTTTTTCATTAATTTGTTTATTTTGTGTTTCAGCAACTAATGCTTCACAAAAGTATTGCATAATCTAAACGTTGGAGAACTAGATCCTCTGAAACATGAATTACCCTAAGCCAGACAAACTTTAATTAAAATTGTGGGTCTCTACAAGGATATTTAATGTTTTTTTAGAAAATTAACAGAAATTAGCATTGCCTTAAATTTCCTTGTATCCTTCATAGCATATTGCACAGTGTTATGGTTAGAAAAATCAACACTAAATAATTATATAAAGAAAGAAAGAAGAAAAAAAATGAAGGAAGGAAAGAAGAAAGGAAATAAGGAAGGAAGGAAGGAAGGAAGGATGGAAAGAAGGAAGGAAGGAATTGATATACCTAGCACTAGGTGAATATAGATTATTGTCCTAAGGTAACTGAAATAGATAACCATGAATTTGATCTAACAGTCACTCCCATTTGCTCTGATAACTGAAGTAGGCTCTATTGAGGATT
Source organism: Lyroderma lyra (assembly GCA_004026885.1). Taxonomy (NCBI): domain Eukaryota; kingdom Metazoa; phylum Chordata; class Mammalia; order Chiroptera; family Megadermatidae; genus Lyroderma; species Lyroderma lyra. The sequence goes on along the minus strand of PVJL010007150.1, from coordinate 64,330 downwards.
TTGGCAATATAAATTATGTGCTCTTTAAGCTTTCTTTCTTTCTTTCTTTTTTCCTTCCTTCCTTCCTTCCTCTCTCCCTCACTTCATCTCATCTTCACTCACTCACTCTCTTCCTCCTTATTTTTTTCTTTCTCCTTCTTTTCAGCTTTTAAAATTTCATTTTTCATCTTAACTCAACAGACATTCTTGGGCTTTTTAAAGGCTGTGCTAGTTTTCAGTTTTCAAGGTACTATCTGGGGGAAAACAATTTGTAAACATTATTGAATGTTATTCTTTTTAAAATTAAAAAAGTCATAGCAATTACCTTGGAATACTTAATTATTTCATTAAATCATTGCGACATACACCCTAAGAGGAAAAAAGACAAGGTCATGCTTGTGACTTATAACATCAGAATTATTTACATCGAGAAATTATCTGGTGCCGATAAATGATGAGGTCAATCGAAAGATATTGGAAGTACACACTGGCATTCTTAGTTTTGGGAAAGGGAAAAGAACTGGATTGGAATGGAAAATCAATAACCTGTTTCCTTAATGCTTTTTTATGGAAAAAAAGGAGGAAATTAGAGAACAAGAACAAAAGTTGGTAAGGCACAAAGAAAGTGATGAAATTATATTTTCTCAAAATTAGTTTTAATGAAGAAACTATTAGATAACTATGCTGTCAAATTGATCTTAGATAGGTTTTGGTACCCTGAGTCAGTCTAGAGGAACAAAATATTAAAGATGAATTTTCTGTATTGGTTCTTTAATCTTATCATGTTTAAAGACACTAATGACTCTATTTCCAATAGTAGAAAAAACGTCTATTGTCCATGGTGTAATCTGGCAATAAAGATATGCAAAATATCACCATTGAATACTCCTGAACAACCACTAAGAAAAAGCAAAGAACTAGGTGATGCTGTTTATAATACTTCTGAACGTGTTTGGAAAGCTAACAAATACCGTGATGTTGGTTGGTTGCTCTTAATGTCCCCAGACAAAGTGGTGAAAAGAAAAATTGGAATCAAATTTCCAGCTGAATCACTACCTAAATGACTTAAAAACTTCTATGTGTGCCCTCAAGGAGATCCTTACCTTCCATAGCTGGAGGGCAAAAATTGCTGAAAATCAAGCCTAGAACTTCTTGTTACTCGTTGACATAACAAATTGAACTCTCACACTTCCAGGGTTTCTACTGCTTAAATGGAGGCATTGATTGGGAAAAAATGAAGTCCAAAACATTGGGATTAGAACTTGTGGGAAGATCTTGATGAAGCTGGAGACATTAAGCCCCTAAGTTCTGATGAGGGTTTTTTTGCCAGTGGAAGAAGTCTCCCTACACCCAAGTAGAAGTGACATCCCTATCCCTAGTGGCAGTGTCATCCCACCCAGAGTGGTATGAGCCTCTCCACTTCTACCTGCAGAAATCTTAATGGCCTCTTTTGAGGTATTTGTCATGGAAGGCAATGTTGATTCATCTTAAAACCTACTCTCAATACCTCTCTTTCTTTCAGATCTATAACTAGACTCAAAACACAGCAAGCCCCTAGAGATGACATACAATGTTTGCTCAGGAAAAGATGCCCAATACTCCGAAATGATTACTTGAGCTTTCTAATTTATACAGACAGAATTCCAGGGAATTTGTATTGGATTGAATACTAAGAATAGGTTATAAAGGTGGAACATAAAGTTGGATCAAGTTGAATTTACTGACATAGGCTCACTAAGAAGCTTAGAGAAGACTTGATGAGAAACAAAGTCAGCTTGTAGAGTTAAGCTAAGGCATTAGCATTTAATTTGGCCAGCTAAGGGACATATCAAATTTTGTTATTTTTGTTTTGTTTTGTTTTGTTTTGTTTTGTTTTACCAGTGGACATTCCTTTTTATTGCATTTCCTTTTTTCTAATTATCTTAAAATAATATACTATTTAGCAATGAGTTTATTTTAAATTTTGTATGAAGAAAAAAAAGTACTGTTTAGTTGAAGTATTTGATAAGTCTGTGAATAAAAAAAAGAAAAATTTATAATTACCAAATGTTTTGTTTTGTTTTTGTAGACTGCAGGAGATGGAATTTTTGTATCATGCAAAGTATCTCAGGACTTGTTTAACATGCATCATTTCCAGGCAATGGTACAGTGAAGAAATTAGAGAGATAGAGTGTTTTGGGGAAGTCAAGGCAAGGGTAAGGATCTTTATTTGTGGATCTAAAGTTATTTGTTAACTAAGACAGATAGCAACAGTTATTTAACAACTAGCTTCTTTGTTAAATGAATGAATCTTGCAAATTCCTGTTACCCTATGTTCTTTAAAAAGACCATTTTGGACAGATTCTGATTTTTCTGGCTTAGTGTCATGGCTTTTGGCAGAGCAACACCAGACCAGTATTGGTAGCATCTGTCCTTAGTTAGCAGTGTAGCCTCTCCAAATCTCCTCCAGGTCCAGCAAAAGCAGCAATGAACTGTGGATTGCTTTATAACTTGTACAAGGTAGTCTCTGGCAAATCGCAAGCAGTGGCTGACCTGGGCCTGCACCAGAGCCACTCCCAAGAGGCCCCAGAGCCAACACACTTGGAGGTAGGCTTCCGACCACAGCAAAGCATCTCTCAATTATCCTCACTACTGGTACATGCAAAGGGCAGTCTCGACAGGCACCAGAGCCCACTCAGTGGTGTAAGGCCCTCACACAGCAACCTATGAGCTTAGACATGGCCAAACTCCACATCCAATCAACCTGAGGATCAACCCCATCCACTAAGATGCCAATAGCAATAAGGGCTCAAATATCACAGGAAGGCACACACAACTCTCACAAGGGACAACCCTGGAGCACCCAACATAAGTAACCAGGGAGATTGTGTTACTGGGTCTCACAGGCCAACTACTATGTAAGGTCAACCAATAAGACCGGGAGACATAGTAGTTCTATTTAGTGCATAGAAATAAACGTAGAGAGACAGCCAAAATGAGGATACAAAGAAACACATTTCCAATGAAAAAACAGGAGTAAACTCCAGAAAAAGAACTAAATGAAATGGACACAATCAATCTACCAGAGACAGAGTTCAAAACACTGATTATAAGGATGCTCAAGGAACTTAGTGAGAACTTCAGAAAGGAGACAGAAAGCATATAAAAACACATAGAAACTATATAAAAGAATGAGTCAGAAGTGAAGAATACAATAATTTAACTGAAGAATACACTAGAAGAAGTCATCAGCAGACTAGATGAAGCAAAAAATTGAATCAGTGATTTGGAAGACAAAGTAGAGAAAACACCCAATCAGAATAAAAGAAGGAAAAAAGAGTTAACAGATAAGAGTGGTTTAAGAGACCTCTCGGACAACATCAAGCATAATAACATTCACATAGGAGTACCAGAAGGAGAAGAGCGAGTGCAGGGAATTGAGAACCTATTTGAAGAAATAATGACAGAAAGATTTCCTAACTGGTAAAGGAAATAGACACACAAGCCCAGAAAGTACAGAGTTTCAAACAAGATTAACCCAAACAGGCCCTCACTAAGACTTATTATACTTAAAATGACAAAGGTTAAACCCAAGCAGAGAATCCTAAAAGCAGAAAGAGAAAGGCAACTAGTAATTTATAAGGGAGCTCCCACTAGATTGTCAGCTGATTTCTCAACAGAAACTTTACAGCCAAGAAAGGAGTGGCAGAAAATATTCAATGTCATGAAAAGCAAGGACCTACTACCAAGACTACTCTATCCAGCAAGGCTATCATTTAAAATCAAAGGACAGATTAAGAGCTTTCCAGACAAAAAAAAAAAAAAAAAAAAAAAAAAAAAAAAAAAAAAAAAAAAAAAAAAAAAAAAAAAAAAAAAAAAAAAAAAAAAAAAAAAAAAAAAAAAAAAAAAAAAAAAAAAAAAAAATATATATATATATATATATATATATATATATATATATATATATATATATGACAAACAAACAAAAAGAACGAAAGGAGTTAATTATCACCAAACCAGTATTACAAGAAATCTTAGAGGGGCTTCAAGACAATAAAGAAATGAATAGATAAATAAATAATTAAATAAACAAATAAAATATGAATAATAAAGTGACAATAGTTACATCTCTATCAACAATTACTTTCAATGTAAATGGATTAAGTGCACCAACCAAAATGATAGGGTGGCTGAATGGATAAGAAAACAAAACCCTTACATATGATGCCTGTAAGAGACTCACTTTAAATTGAATGATATGCACAGATGGAAAGTAAAAGGATGGAAAATGTTATTTCATGAAGAAATGAAAATGGAGGGAAAAAGTTGGAATAACAATACTTATACCAGACAAAATAGATTTTTAAACAAAATCTATAACAAGAGACAAAGTAGGACCTAGTATTTTCACTTCTTGGCATTTCCCAAAGAAAACCAAAACTCTGCTTTGAGGAGACATCTGCAATCATATGTTTATTGCTGTATTATTTACAATAGCCAAGATGTGATGGCAGCCTGAGTGTCCATCAATGGGTGAATGAATAAAGATGAGATGATACATATGTACAATGAAATATTGCTCACCCGTGGAAAAGAATGAGTTGTTTCCATCTGTGGCCTCATAGATGGATCTGGAGGGTATTTTGCTGAGTGGTATGTCAGGCAGACAAAGATATATGCAATGTGATTTCATTTATATGTGGAATCTAAAGAATGAAATAAACAAACAAACAAAACAGAAACACACTCATAGATACAGAGAACATTTTGATGGTTGTCAGTTGGCAGTGAGGTTAAGGGCATAGGTGGAAAGGGAGGGAGTACAAATTGGTTGTTACAAAGTCATCATGAGGTATAGGGTATAGCATAAGGAATAGAGTCAATATTGTAATAACTACATATGGTGTCAGATAAGCACTAGATTTATCAGGGTGATAATTGGGAAAGGGGTTGGGAGCAGGGTGAAAAAGGTAAAGGGATTAAGTACAAATTGGTAGTACAAATGGTCATAGGGATATAAAGTAAAGCATAGGGAATAGGGTTAATAATATGGTAATAACTATCTTTACTGCCAGGTGAGTACTAGACTAGTTAAGGGGAGCACTTCTTAAATTGTTACAAATGACTAACCACTATGCTGTACACTTGAATTTAATATAAATTGTTATTGAATCTTAACTGTACTTGAAAAAATTGAAAAGAAGGGGAGTGAAGGGGAATAGGAGGTTCAAATTTCCAAGTATAAAACAAATAAGTCATGGGGCTGTAACTTGTAGCATAAGGAATATAGTCAATAATATTGTGATAGCACAGTATGATGTCAGATGATTGCTGGAATTATGGTGATCACTTCTTTAGATATATAAATGTTGAGTAAATATGGTATATACCTGAAACTGATATAATGTTGTATGTTAGCTATATTTTTTAATAGAAATATTTTTTGAAAAGTAGGGATTGCCAAGCCCAAAAGGGAAATAACCACCAAAAATCTTAAATAAAGAGCATTAGTTAAAGGATGGAAGAAAAGCAAGTGCACCAAGGAAAACATGCCAAAAGAAGGTGCAAGCCCTTCTTTCATTAACATAAAGATATTTTTGTTTTATTTTGACCTTGTAACTTTAAAACATTTTCCCATTTATTCAATGGACTAAATTGTTTAGCTCAAATTAAAGTTTTTAGTGTTTTATAAGTGATCTAAGAGTGGTAAGGTGGTAGCAGAAGTCAATGCTGAATTCTTGGTCTCAGAATCTAAAGTCTGCCGTCCAGTTCCATCTGACTATGATCTTTTGGAGGATCAATTTCTCAGCTAGACAAAAAAACAAGCAAACAAAAAAACAAAAAAACGGTTATCATCAAGGACATTCACCACTGTTGGAGAGTTATTTTTACCTTTTGTGACAAACTGCAAGAGGATCTTCTTACGATCAATAGTAAAATGGGAAGAAAGGGTTGGGAGAACAGAAGAACAAGTGCACATACACACACACACACACACACACACACACACACACACACTTGCATACCCCAACAACATCAGCTTAGACTCTACACAAATAGTTCCAGTGTACATAGTGATCATACTGAAAAACCTGCAGTGTGTACATTAAAGCCAGGGATGGAAGATCGGAAGGGATGGTGCAAGAAGGTGGTTTGGCAGGTAATAAATGAGCTCTTTCCTTCCCTGGAAATGTAATACATTTTTCATCAGACTTTTTAAAATCAAAATTTGTTTCAAAGACCACTGAATTCTGTATCCAGCATAGCAACAATATTTCCTTTTAGCTTTTGTCCATAGGACTGAAGATTCCACAAGAGAAATCATATAAAAGATAAAAAATATCCACCAGGTAACTTCATGTACGTTTTCAGTCTCTTAGTACTCTTCATATAAAGTCTTTTCTGATACTCTGTGCCACTTTGCTCTCTTCACAAGTGTCACAGGCAGCTTCCCATTGATGCTTTTTGTCTCACTGACATCAAACTTCTCTGCTCCTTTTGATTTGACTTGTATTCTACTTTTGTAACTCTAAACGTGACCACAGAGAGGACAGTGACCTCTCCTTCATACCTTGGGCAGCCTTCTTTGGACTTGTTGGTGAGTTTTATGTGCCTGCACCAATGACACACATCCTTCTTGATAGCACTGCCCACTGTGTGCAGATGGTGGCCAAGATGTGCTTCCCTGGAGTGCCACCTGGTGACAAGGGCCCAGGGCTCATAGCTGGGCTCACAGCAGTTCTGGGAATCATAGGCTTTCAGGATCACATGGGCTGTTATTTGCTACCACTTCATTTAAAACAGTGTTTGCTTTATTTTTCTTGATATAGTGGACGATTTGCCTAAGGGTGTCACTATCTTCATTTATACTGTCATTCAACTCTATCTTTTTAAGCTTTTTCTCTTCCATGTCTTGTTCAGTTTCTGTTGTAAAATAATAGCCTTTCTTCTTAAGCAGGTGGCAGATGAGAACTCCAAAGAGACCTATGATGGAGATCACAGGGGCAAGTGCATAGACAATATATTCTGGGTGTCCACTTCCAGTACTGTTAATAAGCAATGGTGTTTTTTCTGTTCTGTAGTGCGATGTGTAGCTGCCACCACTATTAGACTGCTTGATTATTGTAAAATGCCACAACTCAGGAACAGTCAGATGGAAAAGATGCATAGATCAAGGTATAAGGAAAAGGCAAGAAGCTTTTATGCTTTCCTGGGCACACTTAACTACCCTTTCTCATCTCCAACGTGTTCACTAACCTAGCAGTCTGAATATCATGGTCTTGAATATGAAAAATCAAAATAATTCAATTACAAAACTATTAAAGCTAATAAAAGGAGTTTAGCAAGTTTTTAAGACACACAATAAATATAGAAAAATCAAATGTATTTCCACATAGTGTCAATAAAACATCTAAAAATAAAATTAAGAAAATAATTTACATTAGCCTCAAAAATAATAAAATATTTAAAATATTTTGCATCAAATTTAACAAAAATAGTGCAAGATATGGGCACTGAAAACTAGCACACTGTTGAAAAAAATTAAAGAACTAAATGAATGAAAAGATGTGATGTATTCATGGATTGGAAGACTCAATGTTCTTAATATGGCAATGCTTCTCAAATTGATCTACAGATTCAACACAATCCCTATCAAAAGCTTAGCTGCTTTTTCTTTCCTTCTTTCCTTTCCTTTCCATTTCTTTCCTGTCCTGTCCTGTCTTATCCCTTTCTTTTTTTTTTTTTCAGAAACTCACAAGCTAATCTGAGAATTCATGTGAAAATTTAAGGGACCCAGAATAGACAAAACAATTTTGAGTTTTGGGGAACACATACTTGCTGATTTAATACCCTAGTATAAACCTACAGTAATCAAAACAGTGTGGTACTTGCATAAGGATAGACATATAGATTAGTGGAATCAACTGAAGGTTCAGAAAAAAACTTTCAGATTTACAGTCAATTTATTTTTGACATGGGTGCTAAGGCAAGTCAAATGGGAAAAAACAGTCTTTTAGACAAATAGTGCTGGAACAATTGGATATACACATGCACAAGAATGAAATTGGACCCCTTACATATTATTATATACAAAGTTTAACTCAAAATCAATCAAAAACCTAAATGTGAGAGCTAAAATTGTACGACTCCTAGAGGAAAACATAGGAGTAAGTGTTCAAGACCTTGAGTTAGCAACTTTTTTCTATATATGAACCCAAAATATAAGTAGCAAATTTAAAAATAGATGCATAGAATGCTATCAAAATTAAAAGAAAACTTTTGTGTTTCAAGGAACACCATAATAAATTGAAAAGGCAGCACACAGAATGACAAAGAATATGTGCAAATCATACATATGATAAGAGGCTTGTATCCAGAATATATAAAACATTTATAAATCAACAATTAAATTATAAGTAACCCAATTAAAATGGTCAAGAATTTGGATAGACATTTCTTCAAAGAAGATATATAAATGTTCTCAAGCATATGCAAAGATGCACAACAACATTAGTCATTAAGGAAATGCAAATCAAAACCACAATAAGATAAAATTTCACTTTCACCAGAATGGCCATAATAAAAATTTTGATAGAAAATAACAAGTATTGCTAGGATATGGAGAAACTGTAACCATTACACATTGCTGATAGGAATGTAAATGTTTTCGACTGCTGTAGAAAACCATTTGGCAGTTCCTCAAACAGTTCAACATAGATTTACCATATGATCCAGCAATTTCACCCCCAGGCATATACCCAAAATAATTGAGAACAGGTCTTCAAACAAATGCTTGCACATGATTGTTCACAGCAGCATTATTCACTAGAGAGAGAGAGAGAGAGAGAAATAATCCAAATGTTCATTGACTGATGAATGTATAAATAAAAGGTGGTATATCCATACAATGAAATATTGCTCAGTTATGAAGGAATAGAATACTGATTTATTATGTAATATGGATGAATCTTAGAAACATTAGGCTAGTCAGAGAAGTAAAAAAAAAAGATGAGATATTGCATGGTTCCATTTATTAATGCATGAAAGAACTAGACTAGACAAATCTACAGAGGCAGAAAATAGACTAGTGTTTGCCAAGATTTTGAAGAGGGTATGGAGAGCAACTGCTCAATAGTATAGGATTTTCTTTTGAGATGATAAAAATATTCTTAAATTAGATCATTGTAATTTTTGCGCAGCTTTGTTAACATACTAAAAATGAGTGAATTTTATGGTATAAGAATTACATCTCAATAAAAAGCATTTAATATAAATAAAACCTGAATTTAAAAGAGAATCAGAGGCAATTCTAAATCTCCCCTCCCACTCTGAATATACACATCTATGGTTTAAAAAATTAAATAGTAAAAAAATAGTAGAAAAATTGTGTTAGATAAATGGTCTGAGAAAGTTCACTTGTTTTGAGCAAAGTCAAGTTTCAGTTAGGACTAGTCAATAAAGGGACTAGTGGAGTAAAGTGTTGGTGATGGAAGAGAAATTTGCACACTACAAAGAAGGAATCTCACAAAGTCCAGAGGGTAATGCTAGTGGAAAGGCTCTTTTATGGAAAGTGGGAAGGAACAGTTGAGGCTGCAGTCTTAAAGGAGCACTCTGGGATAGGTGAGCAGACTGGATCCAGAAAAAGCAGAAATGAAATGTTTACAGCAGGCACATGATTGGGGCTAAGGAAATGAGAGTTAAGGGTAGGTAGAGTAAATGCCTGGAGCAAGAGTCAGGAGAGGGAATGCAGCATGCACCTTCTCTCCCAACCCCTCTACCTCTGCCACAGAGGTAAGTAGGAGATAAGTAGCAATTACTATTCCAAAAGCTAAAAGGGTGGTATTATATATTGCAGTCTGATAGGTAAACCTAAGGAAAACTGCACAGAAAGTGTGACACAGTGTCATGAAGGGTAACTTCTCAATTTTGCATTGGCTGAGAATTCGTAGAAGCCACCTTTCACTTCTTATACCTGTTTCAGAGTGTAAGAAAACCAAAAAACAAAAATGTAACCAAGTATTCAATAATTTAAGAGGTTTAGTCATGACAGGTAGGCAATACCTTAATGGTCTGAAAAACCTAATTTAAACCAGTTCCTGTATCAGCCACAAAAAGAGTATGAGTAACAACACCCTTGACTATGGGCACTTCTACTTAAAAAACATTTATTTCTGACTAGATGTCATTTTATGATAACATAGTCTAAAGAAGATGGCCCTTTAGATAGCAGCTTCAGGAACAAACTGAGATTTTTGTAATTACAAATATAGGTACAATAGAACTAAATTATATAAATAGAGACAATGGTGCTGATTACTTTGTTGTAGTGGGCTTTGGTCTTTCTATTTTGATGAAAATTTTGTGTATTTTTCTCTGTTCCTGTCTCTTCCTTCTGCCTAGAATATTCTTTCCCTAGATATTTGGATAGCTAACTCCCATTCTTTTTTCAGGTTGTGTTCAAGTGTGACTTTCTCAGTAGGGTCTACCCTGATCATCCTATTCTGCATTACCAATCCCCTTAACCCTGCTCTATCTTTTGTTAAATTTTCCATGGCATTTATGATCTTTTAACATACTATATAATTTAGTTACTTCTATGTATATTATGTATTGTCTCTCCTTTGCTGCTAGAATATAAGCTCAAGGGAAGCATAAAACTCTGTCATTTTTGTTCACTGATGTATTCCTAGCATCTAATATAGAGCTTGACACATGAAAGACAATAAATATTCATTGGGAAAATTAGAATATCAGATGTTATATAGGTGATTTCATGTACTTTTGACAGTAATGTGATGTTTACAAGCATCACATCATTTTCCCCATCATTTGGGGGTTTGGAGTGTTAAAATTCTTCCTCCTCCCTTTTTTTTGAAAACCAACCCCATTCTACAATTGTACCTCCAAGATTTTTATTTGAAAACAGATGTATCCTATTTTAGGTAGTGAGTGGAGGACTAACTATAGATTTAAAGTAAAAGGAAAGTGAACTCTCCACTCCAGTTAAGGAAAATAGAGCCAAGGCTGAAAAAAGCAAGAAGATCAGGAATAATGATGACACAACATAGCTGCAGATGCTTAAAGGGAATAGGGTGTTAGCATTTTTATTTTCTGATAAAGATATGTTGGGAGGAAAAATTTCTATGTATTTAGTGACAAGCTAGGAGAAGTATTCTAAACAATTATCTTAGAAGAATCCTCAAAAAAACTTAATGCAAATATCTTACTTCCATGATTAGCAGAATGAACCTTATTCTGAATGACATAAAATCTTCCTGGTAAAGAAAAGCATAGAGGATATTTCCTGTTACTTCTTGGAATTAATTCACAAGGAAAGTGTGGTTTCGAAATGGAAATGTTAGAATTTGGGAAATATTTCCTTTGGCTTGTGAGGACAATTTGAAAGGCAACTTAATGTAGTGGAAAGAACATGGGACATGGGTTCAGTTGAGGCAATTAATTCTGACTTTGCCACTTCTGTTTCTACCTTGAACACAGTCTGAGGAGGAAAAAGGAAGTGTGCCTCTTAATAACTTAGACAAACACAGCTTTATAGACAATAATAATGGAGGTGGCCTCAGATGATTTATTGTTTAGATAAAAATATAAAGAAGCTCTATTCTAGAGAGTGCAATGATCTATGTCAAAGCAAACTATTTAGATTCAATGTGGTGGTATCCAGTAATGCTTCAGAGATCATAAACCAGTTACATTAGTACTTGATATAATCAGATGAAGATGTTTAGTGGCAGAGAGGAAGTGTGAGAGAATTTAATTTTAAGCATGAACTAAGACTTTTAAAAGCCTCTAAGCCTTCCCGGTAGCTTTTACTCACCAACTGGGTGATGCAACTAAATTCTGTGTGATTAAAGAATGTCATTCTTTAAAATGAATTCCTTAAAAGTGTTGACAAAAATGGTATATCACCCTTGAATCTTTATTGCATTTTTTGTTAATGTCCTTAGACCTTGCCTCCTATGCGGATAAGTAGTAGAAATTCATCTCTACTTGCCTTTGATATACACAGTGAGTTGACCAATCTCAGTCTAAAACCCTCAATGATAGAGCTTTATAAAAAAGTAGGTCTTGACATCCAGCCGCAAAGATAACCACAAAAATATCAACTACAAATCAGGGTATGCTGTTTGACAAAGGTGTTGTAAACTAATTTTAAGTGTGAGAAAACATGAGTGATGTAACTTATACATAGAAATGGTGGAAAATGGATACCATTTCCATGGTATATGGTCATAGTGAACAGGTGTTTGAAATCAAAAGTCAGTTTTTTACAATAGGAGACAGTAAGTTTACATGGGCAGAGTCAGACTTGGTAGTCATAGAAGCCTAAGTTTGAATCCCAGCACTGCCACTTACTAGCTGAGGAATCTGTACTTTAGCTCCTTTACCTATCAACATTAACATATTCCTACATACTGTATTGTTTTGTTTTGAAGACTAAATGAATTGATATTAGTAAAGGGCCTGCCCTATAATAGATGCTCCACAAATACTAGTTCATTTATTCACTCAAGAAATATGTATTTATATTCAACCAACAAACATTTATTGAACACTCTTTATGGTAATCATTGTGCTAGGTGTTCGGACTACAAAGACAAATGAGATAGAGTGCCCATTCTTAAGTGGGTCACAATTAAGACAAGAAGATCCAGAAAGAAACACTTAATGTACAATATGGAAAGTTTGAAAATATAAAAATGTTCTTAGGCTATCATGAAGGAACAGAGAAGGGGTTAATAAAGGAGTTGCTGGAGATGAAAATGGACATGTGTACAGGGAAAACATTGGAATACCCTCTTTTTCTCTTCACCAATTCCTTCCTTGGAGAATTCAGGACATAAAATTACTGTACTTATATGGAGAAGAGTAGTTCCCTACTCTTTTCTAGGTTATTCATATTGGCACACCTGGTAAATAAAAGAAATATTTTGAGATCATCTACCTCTAATGCCACTTGGTATTCAGAATATATAAAAGAAAAAAAACAATTCTCTAAATCTCTTGGTTGGGATAGAAAACTTATTAATAGTAGCTGTGAAGTTAGGCTTTCATTGTTGTATGGTTTAGGCAGTTAATAGTGTGGGCTCTAGATTCAGACAGACCTGGCCTTTAAAGTTTACTTATTATTTTTGTTACTTTGGGCTAGACACTTAACTTCCAGGCCTTAGTTTCCCCAGCTGCAAAATGAGTTTAATGAAAAGATGCATAAGAACTACTTAGATAGTGCTGGGTATATACAAATACACTACATAAATATGTTATTGCTATTGTCTGAAGATTATTCACAGAAATTGTCATAGAAGATCAGTGAACCTTAGAGTTAGCCTCATTTTCCCAAAGATTATTTCCAAACTCTTCTTACCACTATGTTTTTAACTTAATTTTGTTTGAGTCTGACTTGACTACACATTAGTAGGGCTCCCAAGTGCTGATACTGTCACATCTATGGCCATAAAGACTTGAAACATAGCAGACTGCTTACCTGTGAAATGGGAAAAGATATTTTTTTCTTCCTTTTTCTGTGGCAAATTCATCTTAAGAACATCCAGAGAACTATTGAAATTAGCTCACACATTATTACACCAATAATTGTCTTATTTTCTAGACATTGAGTCCACAAGAGATATTAAAATGTACGGATGTGACTAATCATCTAATTAAGAGGAAAATTGAATGATTCATACTTTTGTACAAACTTATTTTGAGTTTTAAATTTCACCTTCAAATGATATCAAGAAAAAGAACTAGACTTTTGAGAGGAGTCTTGTCAAGATGATGGAATAGGTGAACAAAGTGCTTGTCTCCTCCCATGACCACATTAAAATTACTAATAAATTATAGAACAATCAACCTGGAGAACTATCTGAAAACTACCTGAGCACAACTCCTATAACTAAGGATATAAAAAAGCCATGTTGAGAGTGGTAGGAGGGTTGGAGACATGAAACTGGCCAGCCCCACACCTGCATGGAGCAGTCGAGAATCTGGAGGGATATCTCAGTTGTGGGGGTTTCCTCTGGAAGAGCAAGGGATCCTAGCCCCACACCAGGCTCCCCAGCCCAGAGTACCAGTACTGGAAAACAGAGACCCAACAACATCTGGTTGTGCAAAACAGTGAGAATTCTGACCATCCTGGTGAAACAGAAGGCTCCTGTAAACCCAGGTGTCCTCTTAAAAGGCCGATGAACAAACTCTTTAGCTCCCAGGCACACACTTTGGGTTCTGGCTGATGGACGGTGGCTTAGGAAGTACCAGAAATATACAAGGAGAGACTGAGTTTTGTGGCTTCAGTGTGAGGTCTGGAGAAACACTGACTATAGTCCTTGTGTAGCCCTCCTCCTGTGTAGCCTACAGGCCAGTGCATCTTTCCTATGTTGAGCCTCCCACCCAACAGCCAAATATGAATCTGCATTAACCTGGTGAAATCCACTCACTCCATGCTGGTGACTCCTTGAGGCTTTGCCCCACTCAACTTTCCCACTGCCATAGGCACTAATGGCAGCAGGCATTTAGCCAGCCCTGAATACACTTCAGTCTTTCTTGGACAATTCTAGAAAGTCTGCAGGCACCTGGCAGCAGCTGGCCTCAGTATTCTTTGAGCCTTTTGCTGAATGGCCCCAGCCTCAGCATTGGTGCCAAACCTGAATCTGCATTAAACTGGTGAACACCACTTGCCCCACCCTGGTGACTCCCTGAGATCCCCGCCTCACCCTACTCACATATGACCCATGGTTTGTTCAGCAGCTGAGACTTATGGACAGATCACAGTTGGTAGCAGGCCTCAGGGTGCCCTTGGCCTTTTGCTGAGTGAATTCAGCCCTGATACTGGTGACAGCTGCTTCAGATCACATTGTGGCTTCTCCAATGTGCCTCCTGGTTTAGTAAAGGCAGGAAACAAAGGTGGATTGCTTAGTAGCTCCTATCAGGTAATCTCAAACCAGTCACAGGTAGTGTCTGACCTGAGCCTGCACAGAAGCCCCTCCCAAGAGGCCCCAGAATCAACACACCCTGCGGCCAGCTTCAGATCACAAGAGAGCACCAACCTGATTAGCCCCACAAGCTTCATGCCCAAAGGGCCGTCTCAACAAGCACCAGAGCTTGATGGGGTGAATATTGCTTCATAAAAATCAGCCTCATAGAGCAGCCTGTTAGCTGTGGGTGTGGCCAATACTCACAGTCAGTCTAAGAATTAGTCCTATTCATTGATGTGGCAACAGCAATAAAGGTTCAACTATAGGAGGGCACATACAACCTACACAAAGGGCACTTCTGTAAAAACCCTCTGCAGGTGAAAAAAAAAAAAAAAAGACTGTGTCATGGAGCTCCACACGGCACCTACTACATAAGGGCACCAAGCCAAGACTGAAAGTCATAACAGGTTTATATAAAACATGAAAACAAATTATATAGAGGTAGCTAAAATAAGGAGACAAAGAAAGATGTCCAAATTGAAAGAAAAAGAGAAAATTCCAGAAAAGAACTAAATAAAATGGAAGCAAGCAACCTAGCAGATCCAGAGTTCAAAACTGAGAAAGCTGCACAAGGAACATAGTGAGAATTTCAGAAAAGAGATAGTAAGTATAAAAGACATATAAATCATAATAAAACCCAGTCAGAGTTGAAGAATACAATAACTGAAATGAAGAGTACAATGGAATGAATCAACAGCAGATCAGATAAGGCTGAGGATCAAGTCAGCAATTTGGAAGACAAGGTTGCAAAAAACACCCAATCAGAACAGAAAAAAGCAAGAAGCATTAACAAAATTAAGATAATGTAAGGAACATCTGGGACAACATCAAGCATAACAATATTTGAATCACAGAGGTAACAGAAGGAAAACAGAGAAAGCAAGAAATTGAAAACTTATTTAAAGAAATAATGACTGAAAACTTCCCTAACCTGGTGAATGAAAAACACATGCAAGCCTAGGAAGCACAGAGAATCCCAGACAAGATGAACTCAGAGAGTCCCATACCAAGACACAACATAATTGAAATGAGAAAAGATAAAGAAAAAGGGTGAATCTTAAAAACAGCAAGAGAAGGGCAGCTAGTTACTTACAAGGGAGCTCCTATTATACTTTAATCTAACTTCTCAACAAAAACTTTGCACTCCAGAAAAGACTGGGTTGAAATATTCAAAGTGATGAAAAACAAGGATCTACAACCAAGACTACTCTACCCACCAAGGCTACTATTACTATTTAAAATTGAAGAAGTAAAGAGCTTCCTAGATAAGAGAAAGCTAAAGGAGTTCATCACCACCAAGCCAGTATTACAAAAAAATGATAAGGAGATTTCTTTAAGAAGAGGAAGGGGAGGAAGATTATAAATATAAATAATAAAATGGGGAGTTCCCTGATGGTGTAGTCGCTTAAAGCTTCAGTGTTGGTGCTGTCAGCGCTGCAGCCTGGGTTCGATTCCCAGTCAGGGAGCTACACACATACCAAAAAGAAAAAAAAAAGGAAAAAAATAATAAAATGGCAATTACTATGTGTCCATCAATAATCACTTTAAATGGAAATGGACTAAATACTCCAATCAAAAGACATAGGGTGTGCTCGCTTCGGCAGCACATATACTAAAAAAGACATAGGGTGGCTAAATGCGTAAGAAAACAATACCCTTACATACTCCTGTGCTGTCTACAACAGACCCATTTCATATTGAAAGACATACACAGAAAGAAAGTAAAAAGAAGAGAAAAGATGTTTGCATGAGAATGGATAAGAAAAAAAATCCCAAAGAAGCAATATAGACCATGATTGTCAAACCTGTGGCCATGAGCCTCATGTGACCCAGAATGGCTTTGAATGTGGCCCAAAATAAATTCATAAACTTTCTTAAAACATTATGAAAATTATGCATGGAACTTTTTTTTATATATTATTAGTTATCATTAGTGTTACTGTATTTAATGTGTGGCCAAAGACAATTCTTCTCTCAATGTAGCCCAGAGAAGCCAAGAGATTGGATATCCCTGATATAAAACTTGAAACAAAGACTATAATAAGAAACAAAGAAGGACAATATATAATGGTAAAGGGATAAAACCAACAAGAGGATGTGACAACTGCAAAAATTTATTCACCCAATATAGGAGCACTGACATATATAAAGAAAATACTGACTCACATAAAAGGAGAGTTCAACAGTAATACAGTCATAGTAAGGGACTTTAACACACTTATGACACTAATGGACAGATCTTCCAGACACAAAATAAACAAGGAAACAGTGGCCTTAAGTGACACACTAGTCCACATTGATTTAATTGATTTTTTTGGAGCATGTCCTTCACAGCAACAAAATATACTTTCTTTTAAGGTGCACATGGAACATTTTCTAAGATAGACAACATATTATTCCACAAAATAAGCCTCAATAAATTTAAGATTAAAATCATATCAAATTTCTTATCTGACCACAATCATATGAAATTAGAAATAAATTACAAGAAAAACAAGCCAAAAATCTCACACACATTTAGCTTCTCATACACATGGAAGCTAAATATTATAACATGCTTCTAAGCAATAAATGTGTTAACAATGAGATCAAAGAGGAAATCCAAATGTACTTTGAGACAAATTAAAATAAAAATAAAATGACCCTAAGCCTATGAGACATAGTGAAAGCATTCCTCAGAAGAAAATACGCAGCAATATAGGCCTACCTAAAGAAACAAAAAGGGGGTTTCCTGTGGTGTAGTGGCTAGGCTTCGGCACTCTTAATGATGTGGCCTGGATTCAATTTCCAACCATGGAACTACCCAAAAAGTAAAACAAAACTAAACGATACAAAAAATTCTCAAATAAACAATCTAAACTAACATCTAAAGGAACTAGAAAAAGCATAGCAAACAAACAAAGCCAAAAGTGTGTAGGATGGAAATAAAGTCAAAGTGGAAATTTTAAAAAAAGAGTCTAAAACAGTAATAGAAAAGATGGGGAAAAAAGCAAGAGCTAATGCTTTTAAATAATTAACAAAATTGACAAATCATTAACCAGACTCATCAAGAAAGAAACAGAGAGGTCCCAAGTAAATAAAATCAGAAATGACAAAGCAGAAGTGATAACGGACAGCACAGACATACAAACAATTGTAAGAAAATACTAAGAACAATTATATGCCAACTAATTGAACAAACTGAAAGAAAAGGATAAATTTCTAGAAACATACAATCTTCCAAAACTAAAACAAAAAGAAATAGAAAATCAGAACCAACTGATTACTACTAATGAAATGGAATCACTAATCAAAAAATTCCCAACAAACAAAAGTCCTGAACTACGTGGTTTCACAGGTGAATTTTACCAAACTTTCAAGCAAGAATTAATACCTATCCTTTTCAATCTATTCCAAAAAATTCAAAAGAAGGGAGGCTGTCAGTTTCCTTTTATGAGGCCACCATTACCTTGATTCCAAAACCAGACAAAGACATTACAAAAAAAGGAAGAAAGAAATTTACATGTCAATATCCCTAATGAACATAGATGTAAAAATCCTCAAAATATATTAGCAAAACAAATTCAGCAAAAAGGAAAAGGTCAGGACTTCTGGAAGGGCTTTTGTGAGGTAGGCCATAAGAATCTAAAGAAATGTTTTATTTTTTTTAATTCATTTTTATTGTTAGACTTATTGGGGTGACATCTGTTAGCAAGGATTACATAGGTTTCAGGCATACAATTCTACAGTGCATTGTCAACTTGATGTATAATAAGTTCACCACCTAATGTGACTTCTCTTTCCATCACCTTATATTTAGCTTCCCCCCCTCCTCTCCCACCCCCTCCCCTTTCT
>PVJL010007150.1:13669-45445 GCA_004026885.1 Lyroderma lyra | reverse complement strand
TCCAAATAAACATTAAACTATTGATTGTGTCCATGGGTTATTTGCTTCTTCATTTCTTTTTTCTTTGCTTTCAGTTTTATATTCTGCATATGATTGAAGTCATACAGCTCTTTGTTTTTTTCTGTCGGGCTCATGATGATCTCCAGGTCCATCCATTTTGTGGTAAATGCCAATATTTCATCTTTTCTTATAGCTGAGTAATATTCCATTGTGTATATGTACCACAGATTCTTTATCCAGTCATCTGTCTCAGGGCACTTTGGTTGTTTCCATGTTTTGGCCACTGTGAACAGGGTGCAATGAACATTGGGGTACATAAGTCTTTGCAGACAAAGGTTTTCAAGTCTTTTGGGTAGATCCCCAGAAGGGGGATTGCTGGGTCAAATGGTCACCTTGCAATTTAAATTGCAAGTCAATAATGGGAGACAGAGAATATCTAAACAGCACCTCCCATAGTAGCCAGACACTCACACGTAGTAGGTTCAGTACTCAGTAAACATTTGTTGAATGAATGAATAAATGAATGAATGACTGCCAGGACACTGGGACTATGAAGATGACCAGGACAGGCCATATCCTTGGGTTCCTGAAACTCATAGTCTACTGGAAGAGGTAAATAAGCAACCATAAGAACGACTGTTACAAATAACCCCAGAAAGCCTAACTCACTACCTACCAAAGATATGCCCACCTCTATCAAGATTATAAAAGTATATAAAAATTAACAAGAGTAAGATTCCAAGCATTCACACAAGACTACTTACTGTGCTAGGATGAGTGTTGAAATGGGCTTTGTCATAGTGACTGAAGGGAGCATAGAGGACAGGTGACTAAATCCAATTTAGAAGTCAAGGAAGACTTTCCAGAAGTGGTAACAAGGAAGGAGACTGACAGAAGAGTAGAGATTAACCATCATAAGAGGGTGCATTTGTGTGTATATGTTATTGGGTGGGAGAGTAGGGGGATAAAGGAATAGCATTTAAAGTAAAGGGAACAGTATGTGCAAAAACGTCTAGAACTGAAATGAGGGATGATGGGAGAACTAAAATTGTTCTTCTTGGCTGATGCATCGAGTTTGAGGGGCAGTGTTTATTGGTGACAAAGGCAAGTTAGCAGGGTCCAGATTATGAAAGGCCTTGACTATCAGTCTAAAGCATTTGGAATGGCACTCAAAGATATTCAGAGTGTCACTTTATTCACTGAGATATTCACTTTATTTACAAAGATACCATTTTGTTGGTTATAGATTACCAGGGATGAAAATTAAATGCATGAAACAATGCTAAAGTTTAGTACTAATTCTAAACATAATCACAGTTTTCAGAATAAAAACTGGACCATATACAATGACAATGTAATAGAATAATAGAAATTATGATCATCATGAAATATGCAGAACATGTGACTAACGTGTGTATTGCCTGTGCTGTAATACCCAAGGAATTCTGAGTACACAGCTGAGTATACCAAGTGCATCTACTAAATAGTAATTCTTAGTATTGTTGAGAATAAATACACATTGTTTTCATCTATCAAAAAAAGCTATCTGCCAACTGTTGACAGATGTTACTATGTCCACTGAAGTACTCATTATGTGTAAAATACAGCACTGAATCACATGAGGGGAGAGTGGGAGAAAAATAGAAAGCAAGCAAACAAGCAAGCAAGCAAAGAAATCTAGTTTCTGGGGTTCCCTGATGGTGTAGTGGCTAAGCTTTGGTGCTATCAAAGCCATGGCCTGGGTTCAATTCCAAGCAGGGAACTACCCTCTCCCCCTGCAAAAATAAATCTAGTTTCTGTAAAGATTTTAGGTGAAAATATTTCTTTTTAGTGACAGTGAATACAATTACTGGGTAGCTTATCAGAACACAATGAATGAGGGAGAGAATGTTAAACATTACCAAGGAAAACAGTCTAGGTACTCCATAAAATTTTCTGAATGAATAAAACAAATTTGTCAAAAATAATCAATTCCTTCAGAGTTAGAAATGTTTATCTGCATCAATCCAATCAAATTGCAAAGTGCCAGAACTCTTCTAAAATACTTTGGATGTATTAAATAATAAAAAAAAAAGGCAAAGAGATTGAGCTCTGGAGACCCAACTAGATTTGATTTGGGCTTCTGCTTCTAATTAACTCTGAAGAATTGGGCAAGTAAACTCTCCTGAGTCTCAGCATACTACTTTGTAAAACATGGGAAGTAATTATTTCTGCCTCACAAGTGGTTTGTGAAGATTAAAGAGGTTATGCATGTAACAGTGTCTGAGATATAATTTGCATGTATAGTATCTGAAATATAATACAACTTCAAAAATATTAACTGTTGCTGTTGTCCTTGTCCTTGTCATTTTATTATTATTATTATTATTTTTTTTTGAAGGGCTCAGAAGAGCACTTGGCTTGCAGTAGGTGCTTAAATGTTGTTATATTCTACATCATTTTAATGCACATATCTCGCTTTTTTTGCTAATGACTTATTAATTGCTTTTTATTTTATATTTATTTTAGAGTATGGAAATGATGTTAGACAAAAAGCAAATGTGAGCAATTTTCTTATTTGAGTTCAAAATGGGTCATATACCAGCGAAGACAACTTATAACATCAGCAACACATTTGTCTCAGGAACTGTTAACTAACATACAGTGCAATGGTGGTTCAAGAAGTTTTGTAATGGAGATGGGAGCCTTGAAGATGAGGAGTGTAGTGGCCAGCCATCAAAAGTTAACAATGACCAATTGAGAGCAATCATCGAGCAATCTTCTTAAAACTACACGAGAAGTTGCTGAAGAACTCAATGTCGATCGTTGTACGGTCGTTCGGCATTTGAAGCAAATTGGAAGGGTGAAAAAGTTTGAAAAGTGGGTGCCTCATGAGCTAACTGGAAATAACATTTTGAAATGTTATCTTCTCTTACTTTACACAGCTACATTAACAAACCATTTCTTGATCAGATTGTGAAGTGTGACGAAGAGTGGATTTTATACAACAACCGGTGATAACCAGCTCAGTGGTTGGACCAAAAAGAGGCTCCAAAGTACTTCCCAAAGCCAAACTTACACCCCCTCAAAAAAAATCATGGTCACTGTTTGATGGTAAGTTGCCAGTCTGATTCACTACAGCTTTCTGAATATCAGCGAAATTATTACATCTGAGAAGTATGCTCAGCAAATTGATGAGATGCACTGAAAGCTTCAACACCTGAAGCTGGCATTGGTCAACATAAAGAGCCCAATTCTCCTCCTCGAGAATGCCAAACGGCACGTCACACAACCACACTTCAAAAATTGAATGAATTGGGTTATGAAATTTTGCTTCATTCACCATATTCACCGAACTTCTCACCAACCAACTACCACTTCTTCAAGCATCTCAACAACTTTTTGCAGGGAAAATGCTTCCACAACCAGCAGGATGCAGAAAATGCTTTCCAAGAGTTTGTGAAATCCTGAAACATGGATTTTTATGCTACAGGAACAAAGACACTTATTTCTCGTTGGCAAAAATGTGTTTATTGTAATGGTTCCTATTTTGATTAATAAAGATGTGCCTAAGACTAGTTATAGTGATTTAAAATTCACAATCTGAAACTGCAATTGCTTTTGCAGCAAACTAATATCTCAAGTTGAGTTGAGTCGTCAAAGCCTTCCTCTACAGAGCTTTTGTCAACAGGAGACAGTTGACAGGATAAAGAAGCTGTGGCACATATAAACAATGGAATATTACTCAGCTATAAGAAAAGATGAAATACTGCCATTTGTGACAAAATGGATGGACCTAGAGATCATCATTCTAAGTGAAATACGCCAGACAGAAAAAGCCAAGAACCATATGACTTCACTCATATGCTGAGTATAAAACTGAAAGTAACAAGGAAAACAAATAAACAAACAAAAATACTCATGGACACAATTAATAGCTTAAGGGTTATTTGGGGGTATGGGGGAGTGGGTGAGAGAAGAGAAAGAGGGGGGAGAGGAGGGAGGAGGGAGCCAAATATATGCCGATAGAAAGAGAACACACACTAAGTGGTGAACATGTAATGCAACAAATAGATGATGCACTGTAAAATTTTACACCCAGAACCTATGTAACTCTTGATAACTAATGTCACCCCAATAAGTCAAACAATAAATACTGTTGGAGACAGACTGTCCTATAATACAAAGGGGCTTTTATTCATAGGGGTTTAGAACAGGGCTCTTGGCCCTGAGAAAGGAACACGACTGGGAATCACTTTTTTGATAATCTTTTCTTACCTCCCCTTCTGGCTTCCTGCTTCACTGGACCTCGCCCACAATTTAAATGCTTAATGTCAAGTGAATGGATGATAGGACAGAAATCAAATTTCTAGAAGCTGGACATTGGGATCATAAGTCAAAGCTGGTTAAATACATACCTCGACTCAGGATGAGTGTGCTTCCAGAGTCTGAGGCTGGCCTAGCCATCACATGGAGCATGGTGGCCCAAGCCATGGAAATCAAGTAGGGAATGAGAATAGATCTTCCAGTGTGACCTGACTGACCTATTTGTCTTCATGTTTCATGCAATTTTCACCAGCTTGAAATGTGCCCATCTGCGGTTGGCTTGCTATGTTCCGTACATTCACATTCAGGACGAAAACTGTCCCCTGTTCTACTTGCTTGCTCTAATTGGTTGCTATTTGCTTTTGACTCAGGGCTTATTAGAGTATTCTGTGTTAGGTGCTGTTCTAGTACTTTATAAATATGAACTCATTTAATTCTCACAACACCCCTCTGAAATTGGAGCTATTATTTTCTCCATTTACAGATGAGAAAACGGAGGCATGGAGAGATTAGTGATTTCTCCAAAGTCACAAAGCTGATAAGCAGTGGGGCTGGCATTCATATTGAGGCAGTATGGATCCATGACCTATACTCTCAACCTAAAAGATCAGCAGTACTTGGTTTGGGAAGCTTAGGGTAAACCATTCATTATATTCCTGTTTCAGAAGAAAAACCATGATATGCTATTGATCTCTTTTTTTAAAAAAAGTTGAATAACAATGACAATATGGTTTCATTTTTGCTATCAATATTATGTGTATGTGTATGTGTGTGTGTGTGTGTGTGTGTGTGTGTGTGAGAGAGAGAGAGAGAGAGAGAGAGAGAGAGAGAGATTCGAATGTAAGACAAGAAAGTCTGGAATAAATCACATAATTACACTAGTTATTTGGGGGAAGTGATGGCTATGTAGGTAATTTCATTTTTTACTTTACATATGTCTATATTGTTTTAAAATTTTACAGGCATGTGATCAAATACACACACTGAAGAATTAATTAAGCTTTTAGCTATACTCTCTGACACAGCCTTTGGTTTAGATTTCCATAACCCCGAGCAAAGATCAGATTCTTCCTTGTTCTCAAGCCTAATACAGTGACTTTCATGTAATAGGTATTCAATAAATGTCATTTGTGTTGTGTTATAGGAAAGTATGCTGTTTGAATCACACCTCTTTATTCTCTTAGACTCTGGGGTCATTATAAACTTTGCCAAGATTTCACTATTTAGGAATTCTGAGTGGCTCTCTAATTCAAGGGTTGACCAATGTATTCTTTAAAGGGCAGGAACATAAATATTTTAGCCTTTTCAAGTCAAAAGATGCTGTTATAACTGTTTCTGCTTCTGTAGTGTGAGAACAGCCAGAGGAAATATATAAATAATGTGCATGACTAAGTTCCAAAAAATGTTTATTTACAAAAGTAGGTGGAGGACTGCATTTGGCCCAGTTCCACTTTTTGGACCCTGCTCTAGCTGCTTAGAGCAGTGTCTCTTGTACTGATAAACAGCTGATTTGCTCCTTAAGATACTACTCTCTGGTAGTTCTGAGGGTTTTGAACATTTGTGAAGGTCTGATTGATGTGTCATGAATTTACTTCAGAATTTCCTCTGATATTTAAAACTGTCAGCTTACTTCATTCTTGCCATTTGAGAAATTAAGATTGCCTTATTCTACAATCCCATGGGTTTACATTTGGACCCAGCACACACTGTGTCTTGTTAGGCTTTTTACAAATTTCTTGCTTTTCTTTGTTTGCATAGTTTACTACTTGGTGAAGCCAAGACAGAAGAAACTCTTCCTTAGGACAGGGAAAGCTGTGGGTTGCATATTACCATCCTGGCCTACACTGTTGGTCTTTTCTGTGTCTCAGGCATGAGGAGACTGTAGTTGTCTCAAAACTGTCATGTGATGATTTTATGCTTCTTTTCACCTTCCATGAAAGGAAATAATCCCACCAAGTGTGACAAATATTATAGACCTTCCATCCCTCAAAGATAGCCCTGCTCTTACTTAGTTATAACTCCTATTGAAAATACTAAATCTTGAGGAACTGGGCCAATGAGTTATTTCTTTATTATAGCTCTCTCTGGGGTACCTCAATAGCCTTCAAAGCCAACCCTGATCTTGTGATCTGAAGCCTAACGCAGGTCTTCTATCTGTTCTTCACTTCAGTAAGAGAGACTTGCTCTCTCAAAAATACCCTCCCCAAGGAAAAGTAAACCTTTATTTTCTAAGTATTTCAAGTTCTTGTCCTCCATGTTCCTGTTCACCACTGTTCCTCCCAAAGAGCCATGAGACCTCTATAAAAGCAGGACTTTTGGCCACCCAACTGTTGCTCTATAAACAACTGATGGGCAAAACTTGATAAGGTATAAATAGTTTACAGGCTGAGTATAGTAAATCCCTAATATTTGTAGCTTTCTTCCCTCTAATCATATGAAACTGAATCTAAATTCTCTTTGGGAAAGGACAAGGAGAATATAATCCTAAACATAAGTTTGGAAAAAATATATCCATTGAATATAATTATAGAATATTGTGTTCCCTAACTTGAAAATCCAATACCTTAATGCTTACTTTTAACCTCTACCCTGTGATCAGAGGGGATAGATAATAAAGAGCACTATTTTTACTTCCTCTATGCTCTTAGACATGCAAGTATCAACTGCAATAAATTTTAAATTAAAACATACACATATTTCATGTGCATGGTATAATGGGTTGAATGTTTGTGTCCTCGCCCAAATGTCGTATGTTGAAACCCTAATCCCTATGACATCTGGATGGTATCTAGATTTAGGCCTTTGGGAGGTAATTAGGTCATGAGTATGGAGCCCCCATAAATGGGATTAGTCCCCTTATAAGAAGAGGTCACAAAGCTACCTAGCTGCTTTCTGCTATGTGAGGACACAGCAGGAAGACAGCATTCTGCAATGGAGAGAAGGGTCCTCAGTAGAACCTGATCATACTGGCACAGTAATCTCAGACTTTCAGCCTCTAGAATTGTGGGAAATAAGGTTCTGCCGATAAACCACCCAGTTTATGGTATTTTGTTATAGCAGTCTGAACTGACTAAGATACATACCAAACCTTGTTTTTCACTGACTGCTGTGTTTTACTCAAAAGTGAAGAGTGTGGACTCTCACAAGGAAGCACCCAAAGTTAAGTCCATTTTACTATGATAGGTTAGAATGGATCATCTCATTTCCATATCTGGTGGCCAAGAGAACAGGAAACTTCTTGAGAAAGATAGTTCTGTCTGTGATGTCATAATGTCTAGAGGCTGCAAATCTCAACTGAAGTCACAAAATTACTCAGAACCTGCAATTTAAACTTTATTTCGTATCTATTGTTAAATTACACAAAATCAGTGAATGATTTGTAAAGCCACTCCATTGGAAATGTTTACAGTTGAAATCATGGGATTTACATGATGCTGACAAAAATGTCTAATTATAACATCCCTATATATAATAATCAGTATTGATGAGAAAATGCAAACCATGCACACAACAGCAATAACATAAAATAATTTTCTGTAACAAGATTTTCCACTGGCTCAGCCTTCATCCTGCTTTCCAACAGTAACTATCAGTTTTAAGGGCAAATATTATCAATGAAAACATAACAAAATTGGAATACCACAGTGATCTATAGAATTTGTATTATAAAATCACAATGTACACAAAATAATTTCACTCGAAAACACTTCGACTTCAAGGTATGTTTGATTTTTTTAAAATTCCTTTCAGTTTTTCAGTTCTCAAAATTCCCAGGACTGCAATATTATCAGACAAAGCAAAATGTAGACATATCGATACGAGTTCAGAGTCAAGAACACTTCTTTTTAATCTCAAATATCTTCTTGTCCAGTTTGTGGCCATATTATTACATATGAAACTAGAACATGCAAATGAGTAGATTGTACAAGATGTGACTTTATGGTCACACTTCTAAGCATGGCCCTCCTGAAAACATAAATGCCACGTCCAGTTACCTTGTTTGAGAGGTAGTCAGGGGGCTACTGTAAGTTCTTATAAAAGTAGAGAAAAATCTGTAAAATGGAAACTTTCTGGAATCATGATGCTTCAGTGCAGAGTGGTTTACATACTTTCGTTTTTGTCCTGCTCAACTCATAATTGATACCCTAAAAGTATTTATGTATTGATTTACAATACTAAAATCACTTTTCTCAACTAATATGCTGGTACTTAACCTCACTGCAGAACACTGTTTCCTTTTGTTCTTTCTTGATACAAAACCTGGTAGACAGTTAACCAAAGTATTGAAGTACGGCTTTTAGTGTTACTGAATAACTCTGGCTATCCTAACGCTCATTCTACCATTGGTTTTCTTTTGCAATTGTCTATAATCTGTCAACACACGAAAGAACTAATGGGCTAAAAATAGTCAGCCCAACTGGAAACATTACAATAAAAATGTACAAAAAGTAAATAACAATTCATTTATATCCAGGTTCAATTCTATCTGATTAAGAATAACTTCAGCAATATTTTTAGACACATTATCCTGTTCAAGAGTTTCTTGATAAGGACCTCGCTACATAAACATTGATAAGACAATTCTATAGAAAGTCATGACTTTAATTCAGGCTTATATATCACAATAAATTCAGCAACATACCATTTACATGACATTTAGCAACACACCATGTAAATGGTGAAGAAAGATTCCATAAAGGGGCTAGTTTGGAATGAACACAACTCAAACCTTAAAATGAATGAGAACCAGTGTCAAAAAGATTCCAGAATTGTTGAAATTACAGTTCCCAGAAAGCATATGGAAATTAAATCTTTACATTGGTATTCCAGTTGAAAAAAAAAGTGTTTTGTTAATATGAGATAAACCCAGTTTAAAACCTTTGAACAGTACAAGGTATAAAAAGTTTAAACTTTTAAACATCTCTTAAATAACATGAATCCTGTTTCACTTGAAAAGCCAATATTTTCACATAAAACTACCTATGTTTGGGAGATAAATTTTTCATTTTCTATGGTTTGGAAAAATTTACCATATCTTCTTATTCTATTTAAATAGATTCCTGGTTAAAATCAGAAGAAAGTGAATGGCTTTGTGTTTAATTTTAGTTATTTTATGTTTATATTCATGCTTACCCCTGAAAAAAATGTTTCTTTCTAAGACTGAGTTTTAATAGTGTATTATAAGTAATTTAAAGTCTGTTTCTTAGCCATAAGTTAAATGGCCACATTTTGTTTTCATTCTGTTTCTGTAACTAATTTAAGAACTTTTAAAAATATCTCAATAGCAACTTCTGGTGAGTCGGGTTTGGATTTCTAAATACTCCAACAAACCAAAAAAAAAGACAATTTAATTACATATTGAGATGTGTTTTACCCACACAGTATAACATTTAATTGAAAGGCAACTGTAAAGGCAACATCTTAACTTTTTTTTTTAAACTTTCAAACATAAGGAAGCAAGATGTGTTTGGACACGCTCATCTTTTAAGATTTCCCATAATTTTACTGGAGCTTTGGATAAACGGGCAAAAGCCTTTGGGATCCATTTAACGCCATTTCTCTACACTGCCTATGTAGTCATTGGTGCCATTCCTGGTGTTGTTATTGCTCTGCTCTTGGCCTGGGTTCTGCTTCTGGCTTCCCCAGTCCTCCTTCTGGCTCAAATTCTGACTCGAACTCTGAGTCAGATTCTGAATCGGATTTTGAATCAGATTCTGAGTCACATTTTGATTTGCATTCAGATTTGGGCTCTGACTCTGATTCTGAGTTGGATTCTGGCTCTGGCTCTGACTCTGGTTCTGGAAATGTGTCTGAAGGAATCTTCCCTTCAGAAATTTGCGTTGTTCCTGACGCTTTCGCCTAGCTTCCTGATGGTCCTTCTGTCTCATAAACTGATACCTTTG
This sequence comes from Lyroderma lyra, assembly GCA_004026885.1. Classification (NCBI taxonomy): domain Eukaryota; kingdom Metazoa; phylum Chordata; class Mammalia; order Chiroptera; family Megadermatidae; genus Lyroderma; species Lyroderma lyra. Next base: position 35,237 of record PVJL010007150.1, on the reverse strand, counting down.
CAGAAAGAGGTCTTTTGCATAGCTGTATAATTCCATATCCAGAAAATTTAGTCCCTCAATGTGCTTTTGGGTTTCCTCACTGATCTCCACGCTAGAGGCCCTAGTGGTATTATATTGGGTAAATGGCGAAATAAAGTTCATGTTGAAGGTTTTCTCAAACAGATACTGAGTCTTCCGCTGATACTCAGTGAGGCCAAAGAATGCCATGTGCTTTAGATTTGATTTGGCACTTTCTAGGAGGACCTGGTTTCTCTGCTTTTCAGGCATAGCAGAGAGGTTGTAGCAGCCTACTAGGGTCAGGTCAGAGAGCATGCGCACCTGGCGGTTATTGGCTAGATTATAGGGACAATCCATGAACTCTTTCAGAGGGCAGCCAGACCAGTCATCACCAGTGTAGCAGCTGGGCAGTTCTTCTGAGGTTGGGGGCCTTCCATCACAGACATGCAGTGATGCTTTCCATGTTGCCCCTCTCTGGACATGCCTCCACTCACTCAAGTACCTGGACACTGGGTCTCGGAGGATGGTGATGTAGTGGAAGTTCCTATGGACAAAGCACAAAGACCAATATTCAGGGATGTGTGTGACAGAAGAGGCACCAGGGTGGTGCATGGTATATGTGATGTTCACTGGCCAGTAAGGAAGGCAAAAGGTGAATGATGGAGATCTAGTGGCATTTGTCCTGTGAACTGTGCTGTAGTTCCTTTTCCAAGTCCCACTAGCCTTTTCAGATAGCTAATCCTTTCACCGAATTTACTGGGATATAAAGTTGAGGCCCAAGACATTGGAATTGTCAGTCTTCACTCCCTCTGCCCCCTTTCCTTTCCTTTCTCTCTCTCCAATCAATGACACAAGTTTCATTTGCTAAGTAAGCAACCATTTTATTTTAAGCCCCCACCCATAAACTCCCATTAACTGATAATGAAATGGAAACTCAATGGAAATAAGATATTTTGTTGAAGTGATAGGGAATTGATAAATAAGCATAGATTCTAATTTTTCTTACTAAATGTACAAAAACATTTTTTCCAATATACAGTCTAGTCAGAATATCTTATTAAAAAACAAAAGCTCCTTGAAGGAGTTTCTGATATGATATCTTTGATTCTGGCTGTTGTCATAATACCATGACTCATACATTATGGAAGTGGAAGGTAGAGATAGGCAGAGCAGGCCAAGCCTCCAGAAATCAACATGTGGTTAATCACTGACTGAAATAGACATGGTATCAGCCAATAGCATATATGGAAGCTATTACCTTGGTTTCAGCCTTTGCCCATATGATAATTTTCTCAGGATAGAAAAGTTAACTCTATCAGCATCAAAATTCCCCTTTTCTTTATCCAATGAAAGGACACCTGGATGTCAGAAAGAATGAAGTCTTTACTGTGTAGCTATCTTCACCTTAAAATTGCAAACTGATAAAATTCTTAGCTCAAATAGCAGACCAGCAAACATTTAAACTACACCTGCACACACCCATACACAGCAGGTGTACACACACATATCACACCACAGAAACATGAAAGCCTATGATGTCATCAGGCATATTCAAGGGAAGAAACAACACTAGGGTATGCCTGTAACAAGAAATGGGTTTCTACTCAGGTTCAGTAGATGAAAGATGAGGTCAAGGAAGGGCAGGAATATTGTGGAAGGAAAACAACAAAAAAACATTTAATATTAGCATTTAGTTTCTTAAAGGAAACCTGGGGAATGACTTGAAGCTCTTCTGATATTTACTCATTCCCATTTGAAAAATCGGTGGCTCTGTACACATGCCTGGGTTGCCAGAAGGAAGCAACTCAACCACCCCACTGACTGAGTGTTAGCTGATGTCCTCAGAGGAAATGTTTCCAAGTTTTGGACTTTGAGCAACTTGGATAACCCAGGAGCTATATTGTATGCCTTTCTTCTGTGCATGTGATTTTCTCCGCCTGGTGTGTGTGACCTTTCTTCTTTGAATGGAAAATGCTGCTCATCTTTAAAGTTCTAGTCTAAGCACTTTTTCTCTACCATGAAAATTTACCCCATCCTTACTGTCAGCAATCACCTCTTCCCAAAAGTGTTGGAACACTTTTGATACAGAATTGCAATTACTTGTTCGTATTTTTGCTTAAACTATATTTTCCAGGACAGGTACTTCGTTCCATTCTTCCATAACTCTTATCCCATCTATTCCAGCTTTGTATCTTGGCCTTTATAACAAAGTAGAATCTGAGTAACTCCTTTAATTGCTTATTTAATGAATTATTCTAGGGAAGAGCAGCAAGAGTCAGAAATTGGGAAAAACATGCCTCATCATATAACAATTTTGGATAATCTTCTAAGCACCTTGCAAAAAAAAATAACAGCTTTTTAAAAATAACTCTATGTATTTTTCTGGAATAAACAAGCATGGGGCACAGGAGAAGCATCTGGGAATGAGGTTTAAAAGGGGGCCAACACCACCTTCATCTATCTCACTGATTATCTTAGGACTTGACTTTGCTGGTGTCACTAAAATTCATTTCAGTTAGGGCCCACTGTTAATGAGTAGCAGCTTTTGTTCACCAGCAGCCTTTACCAACAAAAATGACGGCTATTCCCACGGGCTCCCTCCTTCCACTTCTAGTTTTGGTATTGATTGATTGATTCATTCATTCAATAGATATTTATTGATCCTTTACTGTAGGCCTGAGGCAACAGCTTAGTGGCAATTAGTCTGATTATTTGGGGAAAAAAGAAACTTATGAAGTCCAGTGACACATTTGGATTAATCATTCAACCAGCTTTTCTAAGCATGCATTATAATGGGGGCTGCTGGGTGCTTTAAACCCCCATAACAGAGTCACCTTCATGCTTAACTGACAGTCTTCCTGCCCTAATTTGTTTTGCTGGTTTAGGCCTACAGTGACATCTTCTGTTAAATCCTAGAGGACACCCCAGTGTAAATCTGAGGCTCTCCTTTCTAAGAACTCTTTGTTATCTGTCAAAACAGATAGATCACAACAAGGGTTAGTGTCAGGAATAGAGCTTTATTCCCATATTGAGAGAGAGAGAGAGAGAGAGAGAGAGAGAGAGAGAAAGGAGGCCCCACAGAAAGGCAGAGACAGAAATTCAGTCTCTCATCTCATGTTTTGGATGTGTGGCTCCTTTCACCTGAAGGTCTCATTGTACTCACATGAAATGAGCTCAGACCACTGTGCCCAGCCCTAGTCTCTATACTGTAGAGATTATCCTGGCAACAGAGAAATTAGATGAGCTTACATGCAGGCAGACAGGCATGCATACACTGCCCTGACGATAACAGCTCCCCTACATTCATATGACAATAGCCTTGGAGATTCAGTGATTGCCAACAGCCCCCTTCTTCCATGGAAAATAAGCCCAGACTACCACAACAGAAAACACTTGATGCTTGAAGAATGATCTCACAGGTAAAAAGAAAGATCTGCTGAAGGGCAGTACACCAGGAGTGTTTAGAGGCCTCCTGAATTGCATGGTTTATTAGAGGTGGGAAGGCAGATAAAGATAACACCTGGGAGATTTAGTTGGATAAATGATCCAGGATGGCTATTTCTCTAAGTGAAGAGGTTTTAGGGAAATGTCAGAGAAGCAATCTTTCCACCCAGATCCACCCTGGCATCAGTGCACAGCTTACCCAGGGGACACCTTCGAAGGTGACGATAGTAATATTCAGCAATGAGGTATGTAGTACATTTTTTAGGATGAGTTTGTAAAATTAATTGTCTGACCATGTGTGTGTGTGTGTGTGTGTGTGTGTGTGTGTATGTGTGTGTACATATACATACAAATTATATATATTAAAGCCCATAATTATATTTTAAAAACTGTCAGATTTCTACATCTCAAACAGAGTAGAGCCACCCTGGTACTTAATAATCAAAGCATCTTAATACTAGTTTGAATAAATAGTAACAAGATAATTATGATAATAATATTGCAAATTCAATGTTTATTATGTACAAAGCCCTGTTCTAAGTGTGTTACATATATTAACTCCCTTAATCCTTACAACAGCCTATGGATTACATAATATTATTATTGTCCTCATTTTATGTATAAGAAAAGTGAGGCATGGAGTATGGTAAATAATTTGCCTGAGACCATATCCCTAATAAGTGACAGAGTTGTGATTTAAGCCCAGGTAGCCTAAATTCAGAAACTACTTTTTGACCACTATGATACTCTGCCTTTTGTGAGAATGTGAACATCTATGCAAGAAGTAAGAATGGGGTCAAATAGGGCTTTCAGAGGATTGACCCCAACTGAATTGGCTGAATCCAAGGATAACCAGGGATAGTGTCTGAAGAAGAGGAAGATCCATAATAATGAATACCTTATTGCCCAGAAATAACTTCTGGTTTTGAGAATGAAAGACATAGAAGGTCAGAGCTAAAGGTCCTTTAGCGCTCAGCTTAGGAAAGCAGTAAATGTGGTGGCTAAGAGTGTGGGCCCTAGAATCAGACTGTCATAGTTGGTTCCACCACTTACTGCTCTGTACCCTTAGGCAGGTTAATTGACTTCTCTGGATTTGTTTTCTCCTGTGTATAATGGGAATAATCTTACTACTTAACCTCATAAAGTTATTGGGAGGATCAAATTAATTAATATAAAGTAGTTAGAATGGTGTCTTGAATATTAGAAGCTCTTAACAAATGTTAACTGTTATTATTTCAGCATTCCTCTCTTTCTGACCAGAATCTTACACTGCAGCTCCTTGTATGGTTAGTTTTATGCCAGTTTTAAGTGTGGCTGATTTTAGGGTTTAGTCACATCTAGGCAGGACCTACAAAGCCAGTGGAGTGGACTACCCAAGGTCAGGTTCTCAAAAAGATTGAAGCATCTCCTACAGTAAGAAAGAATTATGTCCAGGGTTTGGGCCAAAATAGGACTAAGGCAACAAAAATAATTGTTCTGTTATTATTTTGGCTTTATCTTTGTACTCAGATTAATATGATATGAAGAAATAAAAATATTTTTAAAATAAAAAGACAGCATTTAATACCCTAAGTCTTCTATTCTTTATGCTAAATATGGTTTTCAACTATTCTCTATACAGCTTCAAGTCACCTCACTTTCCTCCTATGTGCTTCTGAATTTATTCTACTTTATTGAACACACCCTCCGGACACAATCTGATAAGTAATAAGTAGGAACAGTCATTTACCTACCTCATTCTTAACACCATTCCTCTTAATATGACTTCATATCACAATGGCCTTTTGGGTAGACATGCTACACCACTGACACTGACACATAGTGAGCTAAATTCTTTCAATGATTTAAACATATGCCAATTTGAAACCCAATTTACCTTGTCCTGGACTGATGCAGTTTATTTGTGTCTCTGTTCAATTTCTGTAAGTTAGAAGAGGTGTAAGACTGTCAAAATGTAACTGATTATATTTCCCAATATCTTCACCATATCTTGCTATTCCTTTTGTCAATGCCCGTATCCAGGCATTGATCAAACAACAGAATGAGGGGAGAGCAAGTCTGGGGTAGTTGCTGGAAATTTCCTTTTAGGTTGACATAAACGAAAGGTGTCCTTCTAAATGAACTGATTTAATTTTTTGTGGTGGGTAGTTCCCTGGCTGGGAATCAAGCCTAGGCTGCAGCATTGAGCATGCCGAAGCCTAGCTACTACACCACCAGGGAACCCCCTGATTTAATTTTAAATGAGTGGGCCAAGTTCAGCCACAAGAAAATCACACTCAGCCTGTTTCAGTTAGTAGTAACTGGACAGAAATATCTTGTTACCAAACATGCCAGTTAATTTAGATGACCAGGAGTCAGTCACATCTTTAAATTGAAGTCACAACTCCCCATCTGTTACCTTGGTTAATTAAATGACCATTGTTTAGTACCTCTGTATGCCCCTGGTGCCTTTACAGGCAGAACACATTGTTGTACAAATCTAGGCCAAATTTTTCCAGTCATTGATAAGTAACTGAGGAAACAACAATGACAACTAATGAAGGAGTTGTCTAAGCAGAAAGCTGGGGGCCATCTTGACTCTTATATCATGCTCACCACAACATCTGAACTTTCCCCAACTCTGGTGATTCTAGTTCTTAATAGCTCTCAAATTCATCATTTTCACCACTGTCTGGTGTCAGGCCCTCATTATTTCTCTACCAGATCACTGCAGCAGTGTTCTGGCCTACCTCCCTGCTCCTGGTCTCACCTATATTCCTCACCCCCATATGGCACACATGCCAACTATCATTCCCTAGTTAAGACCCCTCAATGGCTCCCTACCAACTATGACATGAAGTTCAAGCTTCTCTACATGCTAGACACACAGGGTCTGGAAACCACCTTTCTTTCTCTCCACCCTATCTCTATCAAGGCCCTCTACACAAGTCTTCCTCAACCATGAGTGATTTTGCATCTCTCCTTGCTTATCCCTGACTCTAGGATGTTTGGCAATATCTGGAAATATTTGGTGTGACAACAGAGGGTCTGGTACTACTGGCATCTGACAGATCAAGTCTCAGGATGCTGCTAAACATGCTACAATGCAGACAAAGAATCATCCAACTAAAGAGGTGCAACAAAATGGTGGCATGAGAGGGACCTCCAAAAAATTCCTCTGTAGATTACAACTAAGAAAGCATCTATATCACAACCAAGGACCCTCTACGACACACAATCACAGCTAGAAACCCACTCATAGCATTAAGGTACCTATACTCTGTCAGAGTGTTAAACAAAGGAGAAATTAAAAAAAGAGTTGGGACGTGGTTGCACAACCCCCGCTTGGAACTCTACTGCTGGGGGTAGGAGGAGGAACTAGGTGGCAGGAGCGCACTCTGAGTCTCACTCAGTCCATGGGATAAAGGAAAGAAGGCGCAGAGGCGGGGGCATGAGATACCGCAACCACCTCACTTTGGGCCCAGGAGGTGCAGACCTGTCTGCCGACCACAGCGGCTGGACTTCACTCTGGTTCCCAGAGGAGGGGAAGCAGCTGGGCAGTGAGAAGCCACAATGTGAATGCTCTGACTGGGAAAAATAAGGAGAGAGAGGGCTGCATGTGCGTGTTTCCTGGCCCACAACCAGCATAATCTGAAAGACCAGCAAAGAGGACTGGCCCCAAGGCACAGGGCAGAATCTGCAAGTGGGGCAAAATGAGAATAGAAAGATACAATCACAGTCAAACTCCCTGCGTGACCCCTGGAGCCACAGGAAGATAACAAAGCCATGAACACTCCTCCCTCACAAACTTTTGCTCACCTAGTATCAACAGCAAATACCAAAGAAACTGCAGCTGATAGGGTCCAGAGAGGTTGCAAATATGAGAAACCACAGAATTAAAGAGATGGGGGCAGAGGACCCATCAGAAACAGAGTTCAAAGCAACAATTATAAAAATGCTTAAGGAACTGAATGATAATTTCAACAGAGTGATAGCAAGCATTAAAGAACATTTAGAAATCATTATAAAGGACCAGAAAGAGATAATGACTACATTAACTAAAATGAATAACGGAATAAAAGTCACCAAACTAGATAAAATAGGAGCAGAAAGCAGTGATTTGCAGGAAAAGCCAGAAGAAAATATCCAGCCAGAACAGTTAAATAATAATAATTTCCAAAAAATTGATGGATTGAGATTCCTCTGGGACTATGTCAAATGAAAAAATATTAGAATAATAGGTGTGCCAGAAGGGAGCAAAAGCAAGGCATCAATAAATTATTTGAAAAAATAATGACTGAAAATTTTCCTAACTTGGCAAAGGAAATAGACATACAAATCCAGGATGCACAAAGAATCCTGAATAAGATGATCCCAAATAGAAACACACCAACATACATCATAATTACAATGGCAAAAGTTAAAGAAAAACGGAAAATTCTAAAAACAGCAAGAGAAATGCAAGTAGGAATTTACAAAGGGACATCCATTTGATTCTCAGTTGATTTCTCACCAGAAACTTTACAAGTCAGAAGAAATTGGCATAAAATATTCAATATGATGAAAACCAAGGATCTACAGTCAAGAATAATGTATCCAGCAAGGCTAGCATTCAAAATTGAAGGACAGATAAAGAGTTTCTCAGATAAGGAAAAGTTGAAGAAACACATTACCACCAAACCAGTATGACAAAGAATGTTAGAGGAACTTCTTTAAGATGGGAGGAAGGATGGGAGAGTGAGTAAAATAAGGGAAAAGGATGGACAAATTTAGTTGGATTGTTGACATAAAATCAAAAGCACCAAAGAAACAAAACTCATGGACACAGTTAATAATTTAGTAGTTACCTGAAAGTAAGTGGGCAGTGGGGTGGGGGAGAAGGGACAGGGACACAAATATATGGTCATAGAAAGAGACTCTGGGTGATGAACATATCATGCAACACATAGAAGATGTAATGTAGAATTGTATACCTGGAACATATGTAATTTTTTCTAATCAATGTCACCCCATTAAATTAAAAAAAGGAATTACCCAACTAAATATTAATAGTACAAAGTTTGAGAAATCTTGCTTAATACTCTATGTCAGGTAAGTAATAGAAATGTTAATTTTCCCAAATTGGTTCCAGGCAATGATCCTACGGCCCCCTTCCTTTGTATATGGAGTACCTACTCTTTTTGAATGGCTTCTATCTGTCCTTTGTAAGTTATCTGGAAAACTCCCTCAAAACTAAACTTGAGAAGTGCCTCTTCCATGAAACTTTCCTTGACCTTCCTGAGAGGAGTTAACTGCTCTGTATTCCTCTATGCTGGTAATCTCCCATTGTAGCATTTATCACAATGTGCTGAGATTGTCCAGTGATTTGTCTGCTTCCTCCATTGTACTGTGAGCTCTAGGAGGACAGGAGTTGTATATCATTTATCAATGTTAAGTTCTTCTGGGCCTGGAAGAATGTTTGACATAAAATAAATGATTAATAAAAGATTGTTGAATGAACATCTGCAGCAGAAGCAGCAAAGCTTATGATGAGCTAATAGGAAAACACATACATTTTTCTCTTTTTTGTACCAACTTTAAATGATATTTACATCTACAGAAAGCTTGGGATATGTCCATGGATTTATTCTTTTAAAATACATGGACAGTTCATGTTGGTAGTTACTGAAATAACTAGACTAAAGTCTCTAGATGTCAGTATTAAATAACAGATATATCATTTTATACCTGTGATGGAACATTTTAAGGAAATCTAGCTATGTAGGAGATCAAGTAATTGTATTTAGCAGTTGTCCCTGATTTTCTGTGTAGGAGCCCAATGGTAATGAAAGCTAGGAAGTTTAAGGATATTAAATGTCAGTAAATGGATAAAGAACAATTTTTTGTTTGTTTTATTATAATACATTGTCCTACAATAAGTACCTTAGTCCTAATTCATACAACACTAGATTGTCAGAACAAAAAGAAAACTTTGAGGTGGCAAAACATCTAGGTCAAGCCCTTTACTTTAGAGGTGGAGAAATCAAAGCCTTGAGAGAGGCAAGAATTTGCCCACAAGTCACAAGTTGCCAATAGCCCTTGGGAGTCAATCTAAGTGCAAGAAATATTCCTGGGGTACATAAGTCTTTGCGGACAAAGGTTTTCAAGTTCTTTGGGTAGATCCCCAGAAGGGGGATTGCTGGGTCAAATGGTTGCAGCGCTGTTCACAGTGGCCAAAACATGGAAACAACCAAAGGTCCCTGCGACAGATGACTGGATAAAGAAGCTGTGGTACATATACACAATGGAATATTACTCAGCTGTAAGAAAAGATGAAATATTGCCATTTGCAACAAAATCGATGGACCTGGAGATCATCATGCTAAGTGAAATAAGCCAGACAGAAAAAACAAAGAACTGCAAGATTTCACTCATATGCGGAATATAAAACTGAAAGCAAAGAAAAAAAGAAATGAACAAACAAATAACCCATGGACACAATCAATAGTTTAATGTTTATTTGAGGACGAGTGGGTTAGGGAGGGGAGAAAGGGGAGGGGGTGGGAGAGGAGGGGGGAAGCTAAATATAAGGTGATGGAAAGAGAAGTCACATTAGGTGGTGAACTTATTATACATGAAGTTGACAATGCACTGTAGAATTGTATGCCTGAAACCTATGTAATCCTTGCTAACAGATGTCACCCCAATAAGTCTAACAATAAAAATGAATTAAAAAAAATATTCCTGTGCTAAAGGCCTATATTTTTAGTACTACCTGGCTTTATGTCTTTTAATTACCTAGGCCAGCAAATAAATTAGGCCTAAAAGAACTCCTAACCCTCATGAATGGGGAAATATTAGACTGCTGAAAGTACTTCCTTATACCCAGAAAATCTGATGCATGTTCATGGTCAAGTTTGAGAACCACTGTCCTACACATGTGGCTTCAGAGATCAAGTCTCCTAGAAATTCCAGGGAGTACTCAGAGTGTGGACAAGCAAAGTGAGCTCCCAAGAGTAAGTCTGAGCTCCTTGCTGCACTCCTTAGACATGTTCTGAGGATGCTTATTTCTGTCCAGGGAAAGTTCAGGGCACTTTGTCTGAGCAGTTAGGAGAATAATGCTAGTGTAAACATTTTCTTTAAGGTGACTGGTTCACAAAAGGCCATAATAAGGTTTTTCCTGCACTACTCATAGGGGAAATAAATATCCAAGCCACATTTTTTTTTTGGTGGAAGAAGGGCAGGAAAATTGTACCAGTTAAAGTCATAGGCATAATCAATAAAAAAAGTAATTTAAGAAAACAAATGAATTCTTAGGCCAAATCTATAGGAATGAAGATTTTATTATACCTGTAGCTTAGTTTTTTGTTGTTGTTATTATTTTAAGTTCAAGTTTGCACATCTTGTTCTTGAAATAATGATGAATGACAGAAAAACATGAAGAAATACAAATGGGCAGCAGACATATGAAAAAATGATCATCCTCATTAGCTATCAGGGAAATGCAAATCAAAAACACAATGAGATACCACCTCACACCTGTGAGAATGGCTATTATCAACAAGATAAGGAATAACAAGTGCTGGAGAGGATATGGAGAAAAAGGAACTCTGGTGCACTGCTGGTGGGAGTGCAAACTGGTACAACCACTGTGGAAGGCAGTGTGGAGGTTCCTCAGAAAATTGGGAATGGAGCTACCATTTGACCTAGCAATCCCCCTCCTGGGGATCTACCCAAAGAACTTGAAAACCTTTGTCCGCAAAGACTTATGTACCCCAATGTTCATTGCAGCGCTGTTCACAGTGGCCAAAACATGGAAACAACCAAAGTGCCCTGCTACAGATGACTGGATAAAGAAGCTGTGGTACATATACACAATGGAATATTACGCAGCTGTAAGAAAAGATGAAATATTGTCATTTGCAACAAAATGGATGGACCTGGAGATCATCATGCTAAGTGAAATAAGCCAGACAGAAAAAACAAAGAACTGCATGATTTCACTCATATACGGAATATAAAACTGAAAGCAAAGAAAAAAAGAAATGAACAAACAAATAACCCATGGACACAATCAAGAGTTTAATGTTTATTTGGGGACGAGTGGGTTAGGGAGGGGAGAAAGGGGAGGGGGGGGGAGAGGAGGGGGGGGAAGCTAAATATAAGGTGATGGAAAGAGAAGTCACGTTAGGTGGTGAACTGATTATGCAACAAGTGGACAATGCACTGTAGAATTGTATGCCTGAAACCTATGTAATCCTTGCTAACAGATGTCACCCCAATACATCTAACAATAAAAATGAATTAAAAAAAAAAAGAATGGTGTTGGTGATCCTAAGTAAACTCTTCATACAGTGGGAGTTATATATGACATTGGGTCATTAATGGTAAAGTTTTGGTCTCCTTCCTTGATAAATGTGCCTAAACTAACTGCATTGATTCTCGTACTGCATATAAATTACTTTGTCAAAGCAAGGAGAATGGCTTTCAGGTAAAACAATTTATGATAACAGACTAAATAAAAGTATAGTTAATTGAATAAAAGGGAAATGTACCCAGATAGGATTGGATCCTGCAAGCCCTGGAGTTGCCATTTTAACTCTTTTTATTGTGTGACCCATAAACTGGCAGTCCCCAAAGAGGAGTTCTATAAACACTGTGAACAGTGGCAGCAGCCTCATAAAGGAAGTGTAGGGATTCGAGAGTGGACTATTTTGAAGTGGGTGAATACTAAAGTAAATGTGTTGTTTTGGTTCATTTGTCAAAATGTGCCTCAGTAGTAATGCTTTATTTAGTGACAAGAGTGAGATGTCCACCTTCCCACAGGATGGGTTGCTTAAAGCAGTGACATTTATAATTTTATTTGATTTTCTTCACAACATTATAAGACCCAAATGATCTGGATACTGAACCTCTCTCTTCTTTTTTTCTTCAAATTGATTCTATGGGCTCACCAGTAGGCCAGGCTCTCCTAGGCAGCTCAAGAGATGTGGGAGCTCATTGATTTATAATACAACCAATATTTAGTGGTTCTTTGAATGTACTGACTAGAGTCCTTAACAGGACATAACCATTGCAGGATATAAAACCAACTTGGAAAAGGTTAAAGGTCTCATTCCCAACAAACAAGCTATTCAATTATCCTGGCAGAGGTTTTCTTCTATTCTTCATACCTTGCCTAAAGGAACAGTTTTGTGGATATTTTAATTAGCCTCTTAATTAATTCGTTTTCCCCCTCTGGTTAACTGAAGGTTAATTTATCTGTGTGTATTTTAGGGAAACACTCAACAGAGCACAAATGGGTTTTCATTAAATAGAAAGACATTTTTCTATGCCATTCTTCTTCTCTTCTTGCTTTTGTAAAGCGGAAAAATAATGTTTTTCACTGAAAAAGAAGCAAAGATTTCTAATGTCTGTAAACTCAATGTGGCATTCTTCATGTAGCAAGTCCTGGTGATATTTAATTTTTAAAAAAGAAATCTACCACTCTTTCTTCTCGAAGCCCAGTAGGCTCCAAAGTACAAAAATCTAAGGACTTTTGCAAACAATGAAAAAACTGATTTCTTTAACAAGAGGTGAAATTCCAAATTTTATGAACTGTAGTTACCAGACTTCACCCAGAGTTCACTCAACTATTTGGCAGCATTAAAAGTTTTGCAGCTTATACCACCACCTGAAATGATTTGCATTCTGAAATTATTTTGAGTCTTGGTTTATTAATACTCAGAGTGTTTTTTGAGATATAAAGAACTTCTACAGAAAACCCTTTTCTGTGTTTACATGAGGTAGCTCAGGTCCCATGAAAGGATATGATTTGCCCACGTCACATGGAGACCAGCTCTGACACTGATTAACAAACTCAGGTTTCCTGACTTCATGTCCAGGGACTCCTCCCTCCCTGCATGGTGCTTCTCAGCTTCCTGAGTGTTTCTAAGTGGCAGCCTCCTGTCAAACTGGCATCCCCTGGGGGCCAGCATTGGGGGCAGTCAAGTAAAGGTGTTGGTCCTCTTCTTTCTTCCAAAAGAATGGTCATAAGAGAGGAATGGTAAATTACAATCTCCAAGGAACAGAAATAGACTTGGAAAATGTCTAAGTGCCATCACTGGGACTACCATGGTTATTATCTTGCTCTTAAAATGAGCACCCTTAGCATCTCTTGTACTGGGAATCTATTGTTCCTGTGCTGTCTTTCCTGTGCTTGTAGTACATCCACTACAAAACCCTGCATGTTAGAGGTCTCAACAGGGAGGTAATAATAAAACTGGTATCTTCATGACATTCAATTCAGGAACAAGTACGCACAAGTTGGGGATGTCATACTTTTTTAGTTGAGGGACTTCACCTTGGGATACAAGACAGATACTGAATCAACTCACAATCAATGCTCCAACTCCTGGTGACCCCCAAATTGCCAAAATTTGAGCTGTGGGCACAGTAGTGAGGAAGCCATACATATATATATATATATATATATATATATATATATATATATATATATATATATATATATATGTATATAGGCACCTGCTCTCAAAAAGCTTAGAATTTAATGGGGGAGAGAGGACCACAATTCAGTGAGGGGATAAAGGTAGACTATAGTGAAAAACTAATTGTATCATACACAGAGTTAAGTGCAAAATGAGTCAGCATGGAGAGAGAATTTACTGTGTACTATGGTAACCAAGGAAGACTTCATTGAAGAGGAGAAAGATGATCAAGCTCTAAAGGATAGAAAAGATTGAAATAAGTGTGTGATGGGAAGGGTATGAGGCATTCTAACATAGGCAAACAGCACGTTGAGGCCCTATTAATAAATGTTAAGATTTAACGGGTGCCTGTATTTTCCAGGCAGTATGCTAGACAATTCTTCAAAAAACCCCATTAAATTGGTACTAATGCCTTAATTTTAGGCACAGTGTATATTAATGATTAAGAGGGTTCATTTTTTAGCTGCACTGTCCAACATAGCCAATATAACCACAAGCTATATATGGCGACTAAACTTTTTTAAATGTGCTGAGTTCAAAATAAGTGTTCAAAGTGTTTTCAAGCATATGTACTAAAATTTCCAAGACTGAGAGGAAGATAAAATGTAACATTAATTAATTATTATTTATACTGACTACATGTTAAAATAATAATTTTTTATATATTTAATAATACATGAGGGCTGTCCAGAAAAACTCCAGATTCAGGAGGGAGGGAGAAATCGTGACTGGGGAGGAAGTCCCTAAAACCTCTCCTGGAAAATAAATTATACGGCAGACCAAGAACCAACCAAGGAAACTCTGAGTGACAAGTGAGAAATCCACACATTGCAAAAAAAAAAAACACCTAAAGGTAAGAGAAAGCGGGGAAAGTTGAAGAGAAGAGAGGTAACAGAGAAGGATCACAATAGGACCCTATTGCTCTTAACTGATGGAATTAGAAAGAAATCAAGGAGCAGCATGATACAGCGGAGGGAGGAGGCCAAGGGGTGACAAGAGTGAAAGCCAGAGTGGGGGAATGTTGGGAGACCATGAGAGAGTTAGACCTAAAAGCAGAATGTCAAAGACAGGGCTTGGGAGCTGAACTCTGAAATTCTGAAGAGCAAGGAAGCCCAGCAAGGACTTTAAACAGCCCCAGGGGAAAATAAGGCCCCAGATATAGAACCATGTCCCCTGGTGCCCTTGCTCCGCACTGGCACCTGGCCCAGGATGTGCCCAGCACTCTGTCCCTGGGACCCATGGCTTCAGGCCCATAGCACACGCTCACACAGAACCCTCACACAGCCCACAGATCCCAGCCCATGGTGTGCACACATGCCCAATGGCATCAGGCTCCTGGCTTTAGGCCCGTGACTCACGAGCACCCAGCACACTCGCCCAGCGCTGTCACAGGACTCGCGGTTCCCAGCTCCTGACCTGGGACTCCTTCCAGGCAGCTCCTGGCCCATAGTACAAATAGTAGATGAGAAATTTCTAAGCATATGAAAAGATCTGGAACCCCAAATTCAAAAAGAAAATAGGTCCCTTAGACACCTGGACCCTACCAGACCTTCCCCAACATACATTGTATTGAATATTTCAAAAACCAAAAGCAAAGAGACAATTCTCAAGGCAGCCAAGGTACAAAGAACTATAACTTTTAGAGGAAAATCCATCAGGCTGTCATCAGACTTCTCAGCAAAAACTCTACAAGCCAGGAGAGAGTAGAATCAAATATTCAATACATTAAAGGAGAGAAACTTTCAGCTAAGAATAAAATTCCCTAAGCTTCTGTGTGTGAGAATGTCTTTATTTCTCCTTCATGTCCTTCAGACATGAAGGAGAAATAAAGACATTCTCACACACAGAAGCTTAGGGAATTCAGCAGCATGAGGCCAGCAATTCAAGGAATACTGAAGGAGGCTCTTTGACCTGAAACAAAACATCAGAATAAATGGAATAGAGTTGGGACAACAAAAAAGAAACAAAAATAAAAATAATAAAAATAAAAAAGTAATGGCCGTAGGAAATACTCATATATCAATCATCACTGTAAATGCTAATGGACTGAACTCACCAATAAAAACACACAGAGTAGCAGACGGAATTAAAAAACTAAACCCATCCATATTCTGTCTCCAAGAGACACACCTCAGCTACAAGGACAACCATAGGCTCAGAGTGAAAGAAGAGCCCAAACAAATGGTAACCGGAGAAAAGCAGGAGGTGCTATACAGATATCTGATGAAACAAACTTCAGGTTAAAAAAGATGACAAGAGACAAAGATGGGCATTACATACTGATAAAAGGCACAATACAACAACAGGAAGACTTGACACAATTTAATATAGATACTTCCAATCAGGAAGAACCAAAATGTACAAAGCAACTACTAACAGATCAGAAAGGAGAAACTGACAAAAGCACAATAATAGTGGGAGACCTAAACATACACTTAACAGCCACGGACACATCATCCAAACAGAAAATAAGTGAGGAAATATCAGCTTTAAATGAAACATTACAGTAATTAGACATATTGACAATTACAGGACACTTCATCCAGCAAAAAGAGACTATATCTCCTTTTCTAGTGCACATGAAACATTTTCAAATATAGACCACATGCTGGGACACAAAAGTAGCCTCAACAAATTCAAGAAGATTGAAATCATACCAAGTGTATTCTCAGACTACAAAGCTCTGAAATTGGAGACCAACTGCAGAAGGAAAGCAGTAAAAACCACATATAAATGAAAATTAAACAACACCTTTTAAAAAAATGCCTGGATAAAAGAACAAATAAAAGAAGAGATGGAAAAATATATACAAACTAATGACAATGAAAATCCAACATATCAAAATTACTGGGACACAGCGAAAGCAGTTATAAGAGAAAAATTTATGTCATTACAAGTCTATCTTAAGAAACAAGAAAAATCACAAGTAAACACTTAAACATCTTGTCTTAAAGCACTAGAAGGAAAAAAAAGCAGACAAAACCCAAAGTAAACAGAAGGAAAGAAATAATAAAAATTAAAGCAGAGTTAAATGAATGAGAACAGAAAGACAATAGAAAAAATTAATAACACAAGGAGCTGGTTATTGAGAAAGTCAACAAAATTGACAAACTCCTGGCTAGACTAATCAAAGGATGAAAGGAAAGGACACACACACACACAAAAAGGAGAGGACACAAATAGTCAAAATTAGAAATGAAAGAGGAGAAATTACCATTGATACCACAGAAATACAAAAGATTATAAGAAGCTATCATCAGGGGCTTTAAGCCACTGAATTTAACAACCTATAAGAAATGGACAAGTTCATAGAAATGTACAGCCTACCTAGAATAAATCAAGAACTGACTAATCTAAGTGGACCAATCAATAGTGAAAAAATTGAAATGACTATCGTCAACCTCCCTAGAGGCAAAAGCCCTAAACTAGATGGTCTCACCAATGAATTTTACCAAGCATTCAAAGAAGAATTAATGCCTATCTTTCTTAGACTATTTCAGAAAATTAAAGATGAAGCAATAGTTCCTAATCCATTCTATGAGGCCAATGTTACCCTAATACCAAAGCCTAGTAAAAACAGCACAAAATAAGCAAACTACAGATAAATATCTCTGATGAACACAGGTGCAAAAATTCCTAACAAAATATTAGCAAATACAATACAACAATGAATCAAAAATATCATACATCATGATCAAATGGGATTCATCACAGGAGCACAAGGTTGGTTCAACATATGAAAACCAATGAAGGTGATACATCATGTAAACAAAATAAAAAATAAAGACCATATGATTATATCAATTGATGCAGGGAAAGCACTCAACAAGATACAACATCCACTTATGATCAAAACACTGAAAAAATGGGTATAGAAAAAAAGTATCTCAACATAATAAGGCCATATATGACAATCCCTCAGCTAATATCATACTGAATGGGGGAAAGCTAAAGCCTATTCCCCTAAAATCAGGCACAAGACAGGGATGACCCCTGTCGTCACTGCTATTCAATGTACTACTAGAAATTAGCCACAGCAATCAGGCAAGAGAAATGAATAAAAGGTACGCAAATTGGAAGAGAAGAGGTCAAATTGTCACTATTTGCAGATGGCATGATCATTTGTATAGAAAATTCCAAAGACTCCACCAGGAAACTATTAGAAACAATAAATGAATACAGTAATGTCACAAGATATAAAATCAACATACAAAAACCAAGAGCATTCCTATATAGAAACTACAAATCTGCAGAAAAAGAAATAAGAGAACCAATTCCTTTTGCTATTGCAACAAAAAGAATGAAATACTTGGGAATTAACTTAACAAAGAATCTGACAGATTTATACATGGAAAAGTATAAGACACTTTTGAAAGAAATTGAAGAGAACAGAAAGAAATGAAAAGATATTGCATGTTCATGGCCAGTATACCCAAAGCAATTTACAGATTTAATGCAATTCTCATCAAAATTCCACAATCATACTTTTACAAAATAGATAAAAGAAGTTACCAGATTTATATGGTAATCCTTGAATTGCCAAAGCAATATTACATAAAAAGAAAGAGGCTGGCCGTATTACACCCCCCAACTTCAATTTATATCACAAAGCATCAATAATCAAATCACCTTGGTACTGGGGAAAAAACAGACACATAGACCAATGTAACAGAACTGAAAACCCAGAAATAAATCCTCAAATTTATGGACAGATAATTTTTGATATAGGAGCAAAAATAGTCAATAGGGAAAAGACAGCCTCTTCAGTAGAGGGTGCTAGGAAAGCTGTGAAAACTTATGCAAAAGACTGAATCTGAGCTGTGAACTCTCACCATATACAAAAATAAACTCAAAATGCATTAAAGACCTTCATGTAAGAACCAAAACAATAAACTGTATAGAAGAAAACATTGGTACTAACCTTGTAGACCGAGAGCTCAAGGAAGACTTCATGCCCTCAAAGGCAAGGGAAGTAAAAGCAAAAATAAGGGAAATGGGACTATTTCAACCTAAACAACTTCTGGACAGCAGAAATCAATGCAAAAAGACAAAGTAAAAAGACAGTCAACTGCATGGGATAAAATATTTGCAAACAACGTATCTGATAAGAGTCTAATACCTAAAATATATAAAGGAGCAATACTACTTAACAACAACAACAAAAACAACAACTCAATTAAAAAGTGGGCAGAGAATCTAAACAGACAGTTCTCCCATGAAGACATACGCATGGCCAACAGATATAAAAAAAAATGCTCAACCACATTAGCTGTTAAGGAAATTCAACTCAAAACCACAATGAGATACCACCTCACACTTGTTACAATGGTTATTATCAACAAGACAAGGTATAACAAGTGCTGAAGAGGATGTGGAGAAAAAGGAACTCTCACACACTGTTGGAGGAAGTGCAACTTGGTACAACCGGTATGGAAGACAGTGAGGAGGTGCCTCAGAAAATTGGGAATGGAGTTACCATGTGATCCAACAATCTTCTTACTGGGGATCTACCTAAAAAACTTGAAAACCTTAGTCTGCAAAGACTTATGTACCCCAATGTTCATTCCAGCACTGTTCACGGTGACCAAGACATGGGAACAACCAAAGTGCCCTGTGACAGATGACTGGATAAAGAAGTTGTGGTACATATACACAATGGAATATTACTCAGCTATAAAAATATGAAATACTGTCATTTATGACAAAGTAGAGGGATCTAAAGATCATCATACTAAGCAAAATATGCCTGATATAAAAAATCAAAAACTATATGACTTCCACATACACCATATGTGAAACTGCAATCAACAAAGAAAAAACAAACAAACAAAAAAACCCATGGAGACAATCAATAGTTCAATGGTTATTTGGGAACAAGAAGGGAGGGGTGGGAGAAGAGGGGGAGCCAAACATATGGTAATGGAAAGAGAACTCACACTGGGTGCTGAACTTATAACGCAAGAAGTTGACAGTGCACTGTAGAAGTGTACACCTGGAACCTATGTAATTCTTGCTAACCAATGTCACCCCAATAAGTCTAACAATTGAAAAAAAAGAAAAAATCCTGCCATCGTCATTAGAACAAGAATGGTTAGGGGGTCTCAGTAAGATGGTGACCAGCAAGGGGATCCCTGAAACCTCTTCTGGAAAATCCAATTGAATGGCCAGGATCCAATGCCGGAAACCATGATTGGTCCAGTTTCAGCTGAGAGATCCACATGTCAAAAGAAAACACTTAAAGGTCGGAGAAAGAGGGGCAAGGAGAAGAGGAGAGAAGAAGCAGAACAAGAGGAGACACAAATGAGTATGGTGACCCAACCAAACTGGGGTTGATTGAAGGAACTAGGAAGAAGCCAGGGGACAATGGCCAAGGACCAACTTAATACGGGGCGAGGGGGAGTCCAATTGGCAACAAGACCAGAGTCAAGAGTAATGGAAACCTTGTGAGACCTGGGATAAGTTGTACTCAGTAGCAGTGTTTTAGGGCCTCAGCTGAGTGCCCCACCCTGGGTGAATCAAAGGCTGAACTAAGCATCTGAACTGCCCAAGATAGGAATAGGGCCCCCAGCTGCAGCACCTACATGGTCAGCTCTGGGCGAGTTTGAAACCAAGAGCAGCTGCAGTGGAAATGCTGAAATGCTGAAACACAGTCCTGGATAAAATGCGGGCTCTGGAGATGGGAGAAAAGCAAAATCGGTGGCAAGCACTCAGCCCTGACCAAAATGAGTGCAGGCTGTTATCCCCTTGCATTTCATCGGCCTCCCCCATGTCCCCCAACTTCCCTGAAAAACCACAGAATGCAGAGTGACCCGAGACTGCACTGCTTCCAAGCCCAGGCAGGGGCTGGAGATAGAGCTAGCCAATTCCCCTAACTCTCTATCAAAGCTTGACCCCCAGCACCACCTAGTGTCTTCTCTACAGCAAGACACTACAGCGATAGTCATTAGGAAAGGACAGACCTCTCCATATCTGCCACGGGGAAAGCCCTCAAATCCAGAAAAAGAATAGGGAGGGGAGAAAGGGGAGGGGGTGGTAGGGGGGAAAGCTAAATATAAGGTGATGGAAAGAGAAGTCACATTAGGTGGTGAACTTATTATACATGAAGTTGACAATGCACTGTAGAATTGTATGCCTGAAACCTATGTAATCCTTGCTAACAGATGTCACCCCAATAAGTCTAACAATAAAAATGAATTTTAAAAAAAAGAAAGAAAGAAAGAAACACTTCGAACAAAATGAGTACCTTAGGGTTCAAAGCTGCTCAGAAAGAAAATGATATCCAGAAAAAGATATCATAGATCTGGAAATATAACACTGCACTTCTATAACATGGTGTCACTCTAACAGGGTTTGAGAATTAAACCCAAACAGCATGGAGTGTAATAAGAGATTTTAAGAGCAAAAATATATCATTTAAAATTAAGGGCATCCTCATACAACACAGAACATAATAGCTTTTAAGGGCAAAAGATATCTCATTATGTAACAAAATTTATATAGATCTCTTAGCTAAAATCATGCAATCTAAAATGACAGATCTTTTGCAAAAAGTACAGAATAGAAGTCAAGATTATGCTAAAGAAAGTTCAGGGAGTTCCCTGATGGTGTAGTGGCTTAAGGCTTCGGCTCTGGCACTGTCAGTGCTGTGGCCTGGGTTTGATTCCCAGTCAGGGAGCTACCCA
>PVJL010007150.1:0-13569 GCA_004026885.1 Lyroderma lyra | reverse complement strand
TAATTATAAAAACATATTAGCATGTTTTGTTTTGTATTTTTGGAACCTACTCCCTATTTTGTACTAGTTCTTTGTTTTGGAAAATACGGATTTACATAACATGGCATTTTAAGAAACTAACAACCATGTTATTTGGGGGTGACCTGTATATGATCTAAGTGACAAACAATACAAGGCTGCAGTTTTAAGAACTCTCCGAGAATTGAAACAATACTGGTAGAACACCTTGACTGAGATAAATGACTACAGAAGCGAATTCTGTGAACAAAAAGAATATTTTAAAAAAGAAATTGAAAATACAAAAAAGAATCAAATGGAAATTCAAGAGATTAATAATGCAATAAAATAGCTGAGAAATGAACTAACTACCATAAGATACAGAGCCACACAAATGGTGGAAAGAATTACTGATATCAAAGATCAGAACTTGGAAACAACACAGAAAGAAGTAGACAGAAACGACAAAGACAAAAGAGCTGAAAGAACTTTCCAAGAACTATCTGCTCCATTAGAAAAAACAATATTACAACAATAGGTTTAGAAAAAGGTGTGGAAAAAATTTACAGATAGCATAGTGAAACAAATAGGTGACAAGAACTTCCCAAACACTTGAAAAGATTCAGAACCCCCAAATTAAAGATGAAAAATGGATCTCCTAGCTACCTGGATCCTAGCAGATCTTCTCCAAGACACATTATACTGAAGATGTCAAAAATCAAAGACAAAGAGACAATTCTCAAGGCAGTTAGGGAAATTAACTATAACCTTAAAAAAAAAAAATCAGGCTATCATCATACTTCTCAGCAGAAACTCTACAAGCCAAGAGGGAATGAAATATAATGTTGAAAATATAAAAGAAGAGAAATTTCCAGTCAAGAATAAATTATCCAGCAAAATTATACTTCAGATATGAAGGAGGAATAAAGACCTTCTTGGACATACAAAAGCTAAGGGAATTCTTCAGCACGAGGTGGGCATCTCATAAAATATTGAAGGAGGCTCTTTGAACTAAAACAGAAAATTAAAAAAAAAAATAGGAAAGAGTTAAAACAACAAAAACAAAAGAGGAAGGAAGTAGTGGCCACAGGAAATTTTCATATATCAATTATCTTCCTAAATGTAAATGAACTGAACTCACAAACAAAAAGGCATAGAGAGCAGACTGGATTAAAGAACAAAATTCTGAATGAATTTTGTCCAAGAGACAAATTTCAGCCATAAAAACAAACATATACTCAGAGTGAAAGCATGGGAAACAGTATTCCAAACAAATGGCATCCAAAAAAATCAGGAGTTGCCATACTGACATTTGATGAAACAAACTTCTGAATAAATAAGATAAAAGGATACAAAGATGGACATTTCATCGTGATACAAGGGACAATACAAACACAAGAAGATATGACACTCATTAATATATATTCCCCCAATCAGAAAGCACCAAAATATACAAAGCTAGTACTAACAGATCTGAAAGGAAAAACTGACAAAAACATAATCTTAGTAGGGGACCTAACCTTATTAACAGCCATAGACAGATGAGCCAAACAGTAAATAAATAAGAAAATATTAGCTTTAAATGATACATAACAGCAATTGGACATAATAAAAATTTAGAGGACATTTATCTAACAATAAAAGATTATACTTTCTTTTGCAGTGTACGTGGAACATTTTCATTCTCATAGATAGGTCATAGCTGGGAAACACAACTAGACTCAGCACATTAAAACAGATTGAAATCATACCAAGTGTATTCTCCAACTACAAAATGTTGAAATTAGAGATCAACTGCAAAAACAAAGCGGAAGAAAAACAACACATATACATGTAGGTTAAACAGTATCATATTTAAAAATCACTGGATCATAGAGGAAATGGAGAGATTAAAAATACATAGAAACTAATGACAATGAAAATACAATATATCAATATTATTGGGATACAGTGAAAACAGTAATAAGACAAAAATTTATATCATTACAAGCTTATCTTACAAAACAAGAAAAATTGCAAGTAAAAATCCTAACATCCCATCTTAAAGAATTAGAGAAACAGGAAAAATTCAAAATCAGCAGAATAAAAGAAATAATAAAAATTAGAGCAGAGCTAAATAAAATTGAGAACAGAAAGACAACAGAAAAAATTAATGCAATGAAGAACTAGTTCTTTGCAAATTAATCAATAAAATTGACATTAATCAATAAAATTGACAAACTCCTGCCTAGGTTAACAAAAGAACTAAAAGAGAGACCAACAATATCCAAAATTATAAACAGAAAGGAAGAAATAATGACTGATATCACAGAAATACAAAGTGTTATAAGAAAATATTGTGAAAGGATTTATGCTACCAAATTTAACAACCTAGAAGAAATGGACAAGTTTCTAAAACTGTAGTCTATCTAGACTGAACCAGGAAAACATGAATAATCTAAATAGAACAATCAACAGTAAAGAAATTGAAACAATCACTCAAAGCCTCCCCAAAGGCTGAAGACCCAGACCAGAGGGTCTCACCAATGATTTTTTTCTTCATTGTTAGACTTATTGGGGTGACATTGGTTAACAAGAATGACATAGGTTCCAGTTGTACAATTCTACAGTGCATCATCTATGTGTTGCATTATGTGTTCACCACTCAGTGTGAGTTCTCTTTCCATTACCATATATTTGGTTCCCTCTCACTTTTCTAACCACTGGACTACTGACAGTGTCTAGCAGATTTTTGTTGTTGTAGCTTTTAGTTTTAATAGTCTACATATGAGTGAAGTCACATGATTCTTGGTTTTTTTCTGTTGGTTTATTTCACTTAGCATGATGTTATCCAGGTCCATCGCTTTTGTGCAAATGGCAGTATTCCATCTTTTCTTATAGTTGAGTAATATTCCATGACATATATGTACCATGGCTTTTTTATCCACTCATCTATCAAAGGACATTGGTTGTGTCCATGTCTTGGCAACCGTGAACAGTGCTGAAATGAACATAGTGGTACATTAAGTCTTTGCAGACTAAGGTTTCTAAATTTTGGGGTAGATACCCAAAAGACAGATTTCTGGGTCATATGGTAATTCCATTCCCAGTTTTATGAGGAAAGTTCACACTGTCCTGCACAGCACTTGTACCATTTTACATTCCCACCAGAACTCTGTGAGAGGTCCTTTTCCTCCACAGCCTCTCCAACACTTGTTATTACTTGTTTTGTTGATAGTAGGCATTCTCACAAGTGTGAGATGGTAGCTCATTGTGGTTTTGATTTGCATTTTCCTAATAGCTAATGAAGTTGAGCATTTTTTCCTATGTGTGTTGGCTATTTGTATATCTTTGTGAGAGAAGTGTCTGGTCAGGTCTTCTGCCCACTAATTAATTGGGTAGTTTGTGTTTTTGTTGTTGAGTCATACTAGCTCACTATATATTTTAGATATTATACCTTTATTGAATCCATTGTTTGGAAATATTTTCTCCCATTCAGTTGGCTGTCTCTTTGCTTTATGGATGGCTTCTTTTTGCTGTGCAGAAGTTTTTTCATTTGATATAGTGAGATTAATTTATTTTTGCTTTTACTTCCCTTGCCTTTGAGCTCAGGTTCATGAAGTTCTCCTTGAGCCCAAAGTCTATATGTTTAGTACCAATGTTTTCTTGTTTATAGTTTATTGTTTTAGGCCTTAGGTGGAGTTTTTAAATCCATTTTTAATTAATTTTAGTATATGGTGACAGTTCACAGTTCAGATTCATTCTTTTGCATATGTTTTTTCAGTTTTCACAGTACCATCTACTGAAGAGGGTTTCTTTTCCCCATTGTGTATATTTTGCTCCTTTATCAATAATTATTTGTCCATATATTTCTGGATTTATTACTGGGTTTTCAATTCTGTTCAATTGGCCTGTGTATCTGTTCTTCTACCAATACCAAGCTGTTTTTTTTTTTTATTGTTGATGCTTTGTAGTATAAATTGAAATCAGGGAGCATGATACCCCTAGCCTTGTTCTTTTTATGTAGAATTGCTTTGGTGATTTGAGGCCTTCTGTGGTTCCATACAAATCTGATAATTTTTAAATCTATTTTGTGCAAGTATGTTTGTGGAATTTTGATGGGAATGGCATTAAATCTATATATTACTTTGGGTAATATGGCCATTTTAACAATGTTAAGTCTCCCGATCCATGAACACAGAATATCTTTCCACTTCTTTGTGTCCTTTTCAATTTCTTTCAAGTGTCTTATAGTTTTTCATGTATAAGTATGTCATGTTTTTTTTTTTTTTTTTTGCTTTTTGGTATGTGGGTAGCTCCCTGGCTGGGAATCGAACCCAGGCCGCAGCACTGACAGCGCCAGCGCCAAATCCTTAAGCCACTACACCATCAGGGAACTCCCAAGTATGTCATGTTTTTTGTTCAGTTAATTCTCAGGTATTTTAATCTTTTTGTTGGGATCACAAACGGTATTGTTTTTCTCATTTCTTTCACTGAAAATTCATTTTTTGTATATGGGAATGCAGTTAATTGTTATATGTTGATTTTGTATCCTGTGATTTTACTGTATTTGTTAATTGTTTCTAAGAGATTTCTGATGGAATCTTTAAAGTTTTAAATATAAAAGATTGTGTCATCTGCAAATAGTGGCAGTTTGATTTCTTCTCTCCCAATTTGAAAAATTTGTATTCCTTTCTTTTGGGTGATTGCTCGTCTAGAACTTTCAGTACTTTATTAAATACCAATGGTGACAGGAGTTATCCCTGTCTTGTTCCTGATTTTAGAGGAATCGACTTTGGCTTTTTCGTATTAAGTATGATATTAGCTGACAGATTGTCACATATGGGCTTTATTATGTTAATGTACTTTCCTTCTTTCCCTATTTTGTTCAGTGCTTTGATCATAAATGGATGTTGAATGCTCTGAAATGCTTTTCCTGCATCAATCGATATGCTCACATTGTTTTTATCTTTTATTTTTTTATGTGGTGTATAATATTGATTGATTTTGTATGTTGAACCATTCTTGTGCTCCTGGGGTGAATTCTACTTGATTGTGATGTATAATTTTTTGATGCATTGTTGTATTCTATTTGCTAATATTTTGTTTTGGATTTTTTAATGTGTACTCATCAGAGATATTGGTCTATAGTGTGTGTGTGTGTGTGTGTGTGTGTGTGTGTGTGTGTGTGTGTGTGTGTTGTGTTTACCAGGTTTTGGTATTAGGATAACGTTGGTCATGTAAAATGAGTTTGGAAGTATTCAATATTCAATTTTTTGGAAGAATCTGAGGCAGATAGACATTAATTCTTCTTAGAATAATTGGTAAAATTTATTGGTGAGACCATCTGGTCTGGGACTTTTGCCTTATGGTAAGTTTTGAGTGATTGTTTCAATTGATTGGTCTGTTTAGATAATCTAGTTGTTTGTGGTTCAATCTAGGTAGACTATATATTTCTAGAAATGTGTTCATTTCTTTTAAGTTGTTAAATTTAGTGGCATAAAGTCCTTAAAAGTATTTTCTTATCTTTGAATTTTTGTGGTATCAGTCATAATTTCTTCACTTACATTTCTAATTTTGGACTTTGGTGGGTTTTTTTACTGTCATTCATTGGTTAGTCTAGCCTGGGGCTTGCCAATTTTGTAGATTTTTTTCAAAGAACCAGCTCTTTGTTTCATTAATTTTTTTTCTATTATCCTTCTGTTCTCAATTTCATTTACCTGTGCTTTATTTTTTATTTTTTCTTTCCTTCTGCTTATTGTGGATTTTTTTCTCTTCTTCTCTTTCTAGTTCTTTAAAATGGGATTCTAGAAGGTTATTTTGTGATTTTTTTTCCTTAAGATAGGCCTGCAATGATATAAATTTCCCTGTTATTACTGGTTTCGCTGCATCCCAATAAATTTTATATGTTGTATTTTCATTGTTGTTAGCTTCTATGTATTTTTAAATCTCTTCCTCTATGTCTTCTTTGATTCAGTCATTTTTTAAAATAAGTTGTTGTTTAATCTCCATGTGTATGTGATTTTTTTCTGCTTTCCTTGCAGTTGATCTTGTATTTCAAAGCTTTGAGTGGTTTGAGAATACACTTAGTATGATTTCAACCTTTTTTAATTTGTGTCCCAGCATATAGTCTGTCCTTGAGAATGTTCCTTGTGCAGTAGAATAAAGGTGTAGACTTTTTTGTTGGATGAAATGTCCTGTAAATTTCTATCATGACCAATTGCTGTTATGTGTCAAATAAATATTTTCTCATTTATTTTCTGTTTGGATGATGTGTCCATGACTGTTCAGGGCGTGTTTAGATCCCCTACAATGATTGTGTTCTCCTCAGTTCATCCTTTCAGATCTGTTAATAGCTGCTTTGTATATTATGGTGTTTCCTAAGTGGAGGCATATATATTAATTAGTGTGAAGTGTTTTGTTGTAGTATTTTCCCTGTTATCACTATGAAATGTCCATCTTTTTCTCTTTTATCTTTGTATTCTGAAGTTTGTTTCATCAGATATCAGTATGGCAATGTCTGCTTTTCTCTGGATAACACTTGCTTGGAAATCTGTTTTCCCTCCTTTCACTGTGAGTCTGTATTTATCCTCATGGCTTATGTGTGTCTGTTAGAGACAGCATATGGATTGGATTTGTTTTTCAATCGACTCTGCTACTCCGTGTGTTCTAATTGGTGAGTTCATTTATATTTAGCCTGATGATTGGTATATAAGGATTTCCTATGGCTATTATTTCTTCCTTTTATTTTAAATTTCTTTTTTGTTGTCCCAACTCTCTCATTTTATGAATATATTTTTAATTGTTAGACTTACTGAGAGTTCTCTTTCCATTACCATACATTTGGCTTCCCCTCTCCCTTTGAACTCCCACCCTCTTCTCTCACCCCTGACTCCTTGCCCCCAGATAACCACTAAACCATTTACTGTGTCCATGAGATTTTCTTTTTTGTTGTTGTTAGTTTTTTCTTTGTTGCTTTCAGTTTTTTATTTCACATACGAGTGAAATCATATGGTTCTTGTTTTTCTCTGGCTGATTTATTTCGCTAAGCATGATGATCTTAAGGTCGATCCATTTTTTTTTCTCAAAAGGTGGTATTTTATCTTTTCTTATTCCTGAGTAATATTCCATTGTGTATATGTACCACAGCTTCTTTATCCAGTCATTTATCGAAAGGCATTTTGGTTATGTCCACATCCTTGCCTCCATGAACAGCACTGCAATAAACATTGGGGTGCTTAAGTCTTTGCAGACTAAGAATTTGAAGTTATTTGGGGAGATACCCAGAAGTGGGATTGCTGGGTCATACGGTAACTTCAATCGCAATTTTCTGAGAAATCTTCACTGTTCTTCATAGAAGTTGTATCAATTTGCATTCCCACCAGCAGTGTGTGAGAGTTCCTTTTTCTCCATAGACTTTCTAGCACTTCTTATCCCTTGTCTTGTTGATAATAGCCATTCTAATAGGCATGAGGTGGTATCTTATTGTGCTTTTGATTTGCATTTCCCTGATAACTAATGAAGTAGAGCATTTTTTCATATATGTTGGCCATTTTTATTTCTTCATGAGAGAAGTGTCTGTTTAGGTCCTCTGCGCACTTTTTCACTAGGCTTTATTGTTTTTGTTGTTGAGCCTTATTATTTCTTTATATATTTTAGATATTAGACCCTTATCAGATACGTTGTTTGCAAATATTTTTCTCCCTTTCATTTTGCCGTCTTTTTTGCTTTGGTGATTCCTTTGCTGTACATAAGCTGTTTAGTTTGATATAGTCTCATTCATTTATTTTTGCTTTTACTTCCCTTGTCTTTGACCTCAGGATCATGAAGTCTATTTTGAGTCATAGGTGTATAAGTTTAGAGCCAATGTTTTCTTCCAAACAGTTTATTGTTTTGGATCTTATATGAAGGTCTTTAATTCATTTCGAATTAATTTTAGTATATAGTGACAATTTACAGCTCAGATTCATTCTTTTGTATGTTTTACTGGTTTCCCACCACCATCTACAGAAGAGGGTTTCTTTTCCCCACTGCATATTTTTTGTTCCATTATCAAAAATTAATTGTCCATATATTTGTGAATTTATTTCTAGGATTTCAATTCTGTTCCATTGGTCTGTGTTTCTGTTCGTCTGTAAATAGCTAGGTCTTTTAATTATTGATGTTTTGCAGTATAAATTAAAATCCAGGAACGTAAAACTTCCAGACTTATTTTTTCTATGTAGAATTGGTTTAGTGATTCAAGGAATTTTATTGTTCCATACAAATCTGATAACATTTTTATCTATTTTGTGAAAGTATGTTTGTGGGATTTTGATGGGAATTGCATTAAATATGTTCATTGTTTTGGGTAACATGGCCATTTTAACAATGTAAATCTTCCCATCCATGAACACAGAATATCTTTCCATTTCTTCATATCCTCTTCAATTTCTTTCATAAATGTCTTATAGTTTCCCTGTGTAAGTCCATCACATTCTCTGTTAAGGTGATTCCCAGGTATTTCATTATTTTTGTTGCTATAGTAAAAGTTATTGACTCTCTCATTTGTTTTTCTGAAGATTAATTGTTTGTATATATGAATGCTCTTGATTTTTGTACATCAATTTTGTACCCAGAGACTTTACTATATTCATTTATTGTTTCTAACTGTTTCCTGGTATAGGATCACAACATCTACAAATTCTGACAATTTGACCTTTTTCTCCCTTCTCTCCCAATTTAGATACCTTTCATTATTTTCTCTTGCCTGATTGCTTTGGTTAGATCTTCCAGTACTATATGGAATATCAGCACTGTCAGGGGGTAATCCCTGTCTTTTTCATATTTTTAGGGCAATGGGCTTCAGCTTTTCCCCATTCTGTATGACATTAGCTAAGGGTTTGTCATATATGGCCTTTATTATGTTGAAATACTTTCCTACTATACCCATTGTTTTCAGTGTTTTGATCATAAATGGATGTTGTGGAAATTTCTTGTCTACTATTTGTATGAGTATGTTCTATGTAAAGTTTTTTGCTCCTTCTTCTAAGCCTATTATTCTAATAATGTTTTTCCTAAAGGATTCATATAGTTCTTGCAGAGTTCTTTCAATCTTTTTGATCCTGTAGTCCCTATCTTCTTCTTTCTGAGTTGTTTCCATATTCTGATCTTCAGCATTACTAATTCTTTTTTCCATTTGGTTGGCCCTGTTTCCTATGGAGGTTATCTTATTTCTCACTTTTCTTTTATTGTATCATTTGTCTCTCATAATTTCATCTTGGTCTTCTTTATATTTTCAATTTATTAATTAAAATGTTCCCTTTGTTCATGGATTTCTTTTCTGAGATCATTCATCTTAGCTCTTGTTTCTAGCCAGTATGTTTTCATTTCACTGAGAGCCTTTAGAACTGCAACTTTGTACTCTCTGTCACTTAGTTCATCAATTCCTAGATCTATAAAAGCCTTTTCTGGAGATTTTTTCATCTTCTTTCTGAGCAGTTTTGAATATTAAGGTATTCATAGTGTTTCTCTGCAGAGCAGCAGTAGTCAATGTGGCCTCCTTTTTAGGCATGAGCTTTATTTTCTATGAGAATTTCAGAGAGATCTCTTCTTTATCTTCCCAGTTGCTATCTCTGTAGTGTCTTGCTGTAGAGCAGAAACTAGCTGGTGCTGGGGGGCAAGTTCTGGGCTTTGGGGAAGGTGATTAAGCTTTATCTTTGGTCTCCACCTGTGTTTGGGGGTGGGGCAATCCATAGTCACTCTGCTTTCTGTGGTTTGTTGTGGAAGCTTGGGGAGAAGGGGGAGGCTGATGGAACGCAAGCCAATGGCAGCTTGCAATCATGTTGGTGGTCAAGGCAACTGCCACCAGGTCAGATTTTCTTCCTTCTCCTGAGCCAACATTTTACCCAGGAGCATGTTTTACTGGTTCAGCATTACCACAGCAACCAATCTTGGCAGCATTTTGAAGCATGGAGAGCTGTGGTGCTGTAGCTGGTGGCCTATTCCCACCTAGGGCAGTTCAGATGCTTTGTTCAGCTTCTGTGACACCCAGGGCACAGCTCACAGATGGGGTGTCTAACACACAGATGCTCGGTTAACCTTGCCCATGGTCTTGCAAGGTTCCCATATGCTGGCTTCCACCCCTATCACCACTTGGCCTACTCCCAAGCTGGTATCATGCTCTTTCTTGGTCAGTATTCCCTGATTTCTTCCTAGTTTCAGTTAGCTAAGGTCTGGTTGGGTCACAGTTTGTCTCTGATCCCTCCCCTATTTTCCACCCAACCCACTATCTCTAACCTTCAGGTGTTTTCTTACCATCCATGGATCTCAGTTGTCATGGTGCCACTCTGAGTTTCCCATGTTGGATCCTGGCTAGTTGTTTAATTAAATTTTCCAGGAGAGGTTGTAGGGATGTCCTCTCTGGTCACCATCTTGTGGAGCTTCCTTACCAGCAATTTTTACCAAACATTCAAAGAAGAATTAATGCCTATCCTTCTCATACTTTTCCAAAAAATATTGAAGATCAAGCAATACTTCCCCACGAACACTACAAGACCAACATTAACCTAATACCAAAGCCTGGTAAACACAATACACAAACAGAAAACTATAGACCAATATATCTGATGAACTCAGATGCAAAAATTCTAAACAAAATATTAGCTAATAGAATACCACAATGTATCTAAAATATTATACACCATGATCAAGTGGGATTCATCCAGGGAACACAACGATGGTTCAGCATACACAAATCAATCAATGTGATATACCACATAAACAAAATAAAAGATAAAAACTATATGATCATATTCATTGATGCCCAAATAGCATTTGACAAGATACAACATCTATTTATGATCAGAACATTGAATAAAATGGAAAAGGAAGAAAAATTCCTTAACATAATAAAGGCCATACATGACAAACCCTCAGCTAATATTATACCAAATGGGGAAAAGCTGAAGCCCATTCCCTTAAAATCGGGAACAAGGCAAGGATACCCCCTGTCACAACTGCTATTCAATATAGTTCTGAAAGTTCTAGCCAGAGCAATAAGGCAAGAGAAAGTAATAAATGGTGTCCAAATAAGGAGAGAAGTCAAACTGTCAGCATTTGTAGTTGACATGATCCTTAATATAGAAAATTCCAAAGACACCACCAAAAAACACTTAGAAACAATAAACGAATACAGTAAAGTTGCAGGATATAAATTTAATGTACAAAACTCAATATCATTTCTGTATATAAATAACAAATCTGCAGGAAAAGAATAAGAGAATAAATATACATATGATCAAAACAAAAAGAATAAAGCACCTGGGAATCACCTTCACAAAGAATGTGACTCTCTTACACATAGAAAACTATAAGACAGTTTGAAAGAAATTGAAGAGGACAGAAAGAAATGAGAAGACATTCTGTGTTCATAGATAGGAAGACTTAACCTTGTTAAAATGGCCACATTAACTGAAGCAATATGCAGATTTAATGTAAATCTCATCAAAAATTTTCCAAACATACTTTCACAAAATAGATTATAAAATTATCAGATTTGTATGGCACCACAAAAGACCTCGAATCACCAATGCAATACTACATAAAAGGAATGAGGCTGGAAGTATCACGCTCCTCAATTTCAATTTATAATACAAAGCATTAATAATCAAAACAACTTGGTATTGGCAGGAAAAGAGACATACAGACCAATTAAGTAGAATCAAAAACCCAGAAATAAATCCACAAATATACAGACAAATAATTTTTGATAAAGGAGTAAAATTATACAATGGTGAAAAGAAAGCCTCTTCAGTAGATGGTACTGGGAAAACTGGAAAACCATATGCAAAAGAATGAATCTGAACTGTGCACTGTCACCATATACTAAAATTAATTCAAAGTGGATTAAAGACCTCCACATCAGACCTGAAACAATATATAGAAGAAAACAGTGGTACCAAACTTATAGATCTGGATCTCAAGGAGGACTTCATGACCTGAGCACAAAGGCAAGGGAAGTAAAAGCAAAAATAAATGAATCTGACTATATCAAATGTAAAAGCTTCTGTAAAGCAAAAGAAACCATCAACAAAGCAAAGAGATAGCCAACCAAATGGGAAAAAACATTTCTAACAACGTATCTGATAAGGACTAATATCTACAATATATTAAGAACTAGTACAACTTAACAAAAAACCCCAAACAACCCAATTAAAAACTGGGCAGAGGACCTGACTAGACACTTTTCCTATGAAGGCACACAAATGGCTACAGACACATGAAGAAATGCTCAACTTAATTTAGCTATTAGGGAATTGCAAATCAAAACCACAATGAGATATCACCTCACATTTGTTAGAATGGCTGTCATCAACAACACAAGGAACAAGTGCTAGAGAAGCTGTAGAGAGAAAGGAACCCTCCCACACTGCTGGTGGGAATGTAAATTGGTACAACCAGTATGGAGTACAGTATGGAGTTTCCTCAGAATATTTGGAATGGAGTTACCATATGACTGAACAATCCCCCTTCTAGTTATCTACCAAAAATTTTTGAAAACCCTAGTCTGCAAAGACTTAGGCATCCCAATATTCATTGCAGTGCTTTTCACAGTGGCCATGACATGGAGAAAACCAAAATGTCCTTCAATAGATAACTGGATAAAGAAGCTGTGGTATATATACACAGTGGAATAATTCTCAGCCACAAGAAAAGATGAAAAACTGCCATTTGTTTTCTTTTTTGTGTTGTCTTTGCCAGGCTTTGGTATTAGAGTAATGTTGGCCCCACAGAATGAGTTAGGAAGTATTGATTCCTCTTCAATTTTTTGGAAGAGTCTGAGGAGGATAGGTGTTAATTCTTCTTTGAATGCTTGGTAGAACTCGTTGGTGAAACCATCTGGTCCAGGGAATTTGACTTTAGGGAGATTATGTATAGTCATTTCAATCTCATTGCTATTGATTGGTCTATTTAGATTATCCAGTTCTTCTTGGTTCAGTCTTGGTAGGCTATAAGTTTCTAGAAAATTGTCCATTTCTTCTAGGTTGTTAAATTTTGTGGCATAAAGTCCTTCATAATATTTTCTTATAATCCTTTGTATTTCTGTGGTATCAGTGGTAATTTCTCCCCTTTCATTTCTAATTTTGGATATTTGTGTCCTTTCCTTTCGTCCTTCAATTAGTCAGACATTGGTACTAAACTTGTAGACCTAGGACTCGAGGAAGAGTTCATGAACCTGTTCTCAAAGACAAGGGAAGTAAAAGCAAAAATAAATGAATGGGACTATATTAAACTAAAAAGCTTCTGCACAGCAAAAGAAACCATCAACAAGGCAAAGAGACAGCCAACTGAATGGGAGAAAATATTTGCAAATAACACATCAGATAAGGGTCTAATATCTAAAATATATAAATAACTAATAAGACTTAACAACAAAAAAACAAACAACCCAATTGAAAAGTGGGCAGAAGAACTAAACAGACACTTCTCCCATGAAGAAATACAAATGGCCAGCAGACATATGAAAAAATGCTCATCCTCATTAGCTATCAGGGAAATGCAAATCAAAACCACAATGAGATACCACCTCACACCTGTGAGAATGGCTGTTAT